>CAWUFW010024531.1:0-58819 GCA_963921515.1 Calotriton arnoldi | reverse complement strand
GAGTGCAGAAAGAGGGAAGATGGGAGCAGAAAGAGGCATGAGGGGTGCAGAAAGAAGCAAGAGAGGTGCAGAAAGAAACAAGAGAAGTGCAGAAAGAAGCAACAGAGGTGCAGAAAGAGGCAAGAGGGGTGCAGAAAGAGGGAAGAGGGGTGCAGAAAGAGGCACGAGGGGTGCAGAAAGAAGCAAGAGAGGTGGAGAAAGAATTAAGAGAAGAGCCGAAAGTAGCAACAGAGATGCACAAAGGGGGAAGAAGCGTGGAGAAAGAGGCAAGAGGGGTGCAGAAAGAAGCAAGAGAGGTGCAGAAAGAAACAAAAGAAGTGCAGAAAGAAGCAACA
Source organism: Calotriton arnoldi (assembly GCA_963921515.1). Taxonomy (NCBI): domain Eukaryota; kingdom Metazoa; phylum Chordata; class Amphibia; order Caudata; family Salamandridae; genus Calotriton; species Calotriton arnoldi. The sequence continues at coordinate 58,484 of CAWUFW010024531.1, read as the reverse complement.
TAGGTGCAGAAAGAGGCAAGATGGGTGCAGAAAGAGGCAAGAGAAGTGCAGAAAGAAGCAACAGAGATGCAGAAAGGGGGAAGAGGGGTGGAGAAAGAGGCAAGAGGGGTGCAGAAAAAACCAAGAGGGGTACAGAAAGAAACCAAAGAAGTGTAGAGAGAAGGAACAGAGGTGCAGAAAGAGGCAAGAGGGGTGCAGAAAGAGGGAGGATTGGTGCAGAAAGAGGCACGAGGGGTGCAGAAAGAAGCAAGAGAGGTGCAGAAAGAAGCAAAAGAAGTGCAGAAAGAAGCAATAGAGGTGCAGAAAGAGAAAGGAGACATGCAGAAAGAGACAGGAGACATGCAGAAAGATGAAAGAGAGGTGAAGAAAGAGGGAAGAGGGCTGCAGAAAGAGGCAAGAGGGGTGCAGAAAGAAGCAAAAAAGGTGCAGAAAGAAGCAAGAGAAGTGTAGAAAGAAGGAACAGAGGTGCAGAAAGAGGCAAGAGAGGTGCAGAAAGAGGGAAGAGGGGTGCAGTAAGAGGCAAGAGGGGTGCAGAAAGCAGCAAGAGAAGTGTAGAAAGAAGCACGAGAAGTCCAGAAAGAAGCAAGAGAGGTGCAGAAAGAAACAAAAGAAGTGCAGAGAGAAGGAACAGAGGTGCAGAAAGAGGCATGAGGGGTGCAGAAAGAGGGAAGAGGGATGCAGAAAGAGGCATCAGAGGTATAGAAAGAAGCAAGGGAGGTGCAGAAAGAAGAAAGAGAAGTACAGAAAGAAGCAACAGAGGTACAGAAAGAGGGAAGAGGGGTGGAGAAAGAGGGAAGAGAGGTGCAGAAAGAAGCAACAGAGATGCAGAAAGGGTGAAAAGAGGCAGAGAAAGAGGCAAGAGGGGTGCAGAAAGAAGCAAGAGAGGAGCAGAAAGAAACAAAAGAGGTGCAGAAAGAAGGAACAGAGGTGCAGAAAGAAGCAAGAGGGCTACAGAAAGAGGGAAGAGGGTTGCAGAAAGAGGCACGAGAGGTACAGAAAGAAGCAAGAGAGGTACAGAAAGAAATAAAGGGAGCGCAGAAAGAAGCAACAGAGGTGCAGAAAGAGGCAAGAGGGGTGGAGAAAGAGGCAAGAGAAGTGCAGAAAGAAGCAACAGAGATGCAGAAAGAAACAAAAGAAGTGCAGAAAGAAGGAACAGAGGTGAAGAAACAGGCAAGAGGGGTACAGAAAGAGGGAAGAGGGATGCAGAAAGAGGCATGAGGGTATAGAAAAAGCAACAGAGGTGCAGAAAGAGGGGTGGAGAAAGAGGGAAGAGAGGAGCAGAAAGAAGCAACAGAGATGCAGAAAGGGGGAAGAAGGGCAGAGAGAGGCAAGAGGGGTGCAGAAAGAAGCAAGAAAGGAGCAGAAAGAAACAAAAGAAGTGCAGAAAGAAGGAACAGAGATGCAGAAAGAGTTAAGAAGGGTGCAGAAAGAGGGAAGAGGGGTACAGAAAGAGGCACGAGGGGTGCAGACAGAAGCAAGAGAGGTGCAGAAAGAAGCAAGAGAAGTGTAGAAAGAAGCAACAGAGGTGCAGAAAGAGGGATAAGGGGTGGAGGAAGAGGCAAGAGAAGTGCAGAAAGAAGCAACAGAGATGCAGAAAGGGGGAAGAGAGGTGGAGAAAGAGGCAAGAGGGGTGCAGAAAGAAGCAACAGAGGTGCAGAAAGAGGCAAGAGGGTGCAGAAAGAGGGAAGAGGGGTGCAGAAAGAGTGCACGAGGGGTGCAGAAAGAAGCAAGAGAGGTGCAGAAAGAAGCAAGCAGAGATGCAGAAAGAGGGAAGAGGGTGGAGAAAGAGGCAAGAGAGGTGCAGAAAGAAGCAAGAGAGGTGCAGAAAGAAACAAAAGAAGTGCAGAAAGAAGCAACAGAGGTGCAGAAAGAAGCAAAGGAAGTGCAGAAAGAAGCAACAGAGGTGCAGAAAGAGGCAAGAGGGGTGGAGAAAGAGGCAAGAGAGGTGCAGAAAGAAACAAAAGAAGTGCAGAAAGAAGGAACAGAGGTGCAGAAAGAGGCAAGAGGGGTGCAGAAAGAGGCAGGAGAAGTGCAGAAAGAAACAAAAGAGATGCAGAAAAGGGGAAGAGGGGTGGAGAAAGAGGCAAGAGGGGTGCAGAAAGAAGCAAGAGAGGTACAGAAAGAAACAAAGGAAGTGCAGAAAGAAGCAACAGAGGTGCAGAAAGAGGCAAGAGGGGTGGAGAAAGAGGCAAGAGAAGTGCAGAAAGAAGCAACAGAGGTGCAGAAAGAAACAAAAGAAGTGCAGAAAGAAGGAACAGAGGTGCAGAAAGAGGCAAGATGGATGCAGAAAGAGGCAAGCAGAAGTGCAGAAAGAAGCAACAGAGATGCAGAAAGAGGAAGAGGGGTGCAGAAAGAGGCAAGAGAGGTGCAGAAAGAAGCAAGAGAGGTGCAGAAAGAAACAAGAGGAAGTGCAGAAAGAAGCAACAGAGGTGCAGAAAGAGGCAAGATAGGTGCAGAAAGAAGCAAGAGAAGTGCAGAAAGAAGCAAGAGAAGTGCAGAAAGAAGCAACAGAGGTGCCGAAAGAGGCAAGAGAGGTGCAGAAAGAAGCAAGAGAGGTGCAGAAAGAGGCAAGAGAGGTGCAGAAAGAAGCAACAGAGGTGCAGAAAGAGGCAAGAGGGTGGAGAAAGAGGCAAGAGAGGTGCAGAAAGAAGCAACAGAGATGCAGAAAGGGGGAAGAGGATGGAGAAAGAGGCAAGAGGGATGCAGAAAGAAGCAAGAGAGGTGCAGAAAGAAACAAAAGAAGTGCAGAAAGAAGGAACAGAGGTGCAGAAAGAGGCAAGAGGGGTGCAGAAAGAGGGAAGAGGGATGCAGAAAGAGGCATGAGAGGTGCAGAAAGAAGCAAGAGAGGTGCAGAAAGAAACAAAGGAAGTGCAGAAAGAAGCAACAGAGGTGCAGAAAGAGGCAAGAGAGGTGTAGAAAGAGGAAGAGAGGTGCAGAAAGAAGGAACAGAGGTGCAGAAAGAGGCAAGAGAGATGCAGAAAGAGGAAGAGAGAGTGCAGAAAGAGGCAAGAGAGGTGCAGAAAGAAGCAAGAGAGATGTAGAAAGAAGCAAGAGAAGTGCAGAAAGAAGCAAGAGAGGTGCAGAAAGAAACAAAAGAAGTGCAGAAAGAAGGAACAGAGGTGCAGAAAGAGGCAAGAGGGGTGCAGAAAGAGGGAAGAGGGATGCAGAAAGAGGCATGAGAGGTACAGAAAGAAGCAAGAGAGGTGCAGAAAGAAGCAAGAGAAGTGCAGAAAGAAGCAACAGAGGTGCAGAAAGAGGGAAGAGGGGTGAGAAAGAGAAGTGCAGAAAGAAGGAACAGAGGTGCAGAAAGAGGCAAGAGAGGTGCAGAAAGAGGGAAGATGAGTGCAGAAAGAGGCAAGAGGGGTGCAGAAAGAAGCAAGAGAGGCGCTGAAAGAAACAAGAGAACTGCAGAAAGAGGCAAGAGAGGTGCAGAAAGAAACAAAAGAAGTGCAGAAAGAAGGAACAGAGGTGCAGAAAGAGGCAAGAGGGGTGCAGAAAGAGGGAAGAGGGTGCAGAAAGAGGCATGAGAGGTGCAGAAAGAAGCAAGAGAGGAGCAGAAAGAAACAAAAGAAGTGCAGAAAGAAGGAACAGAGGTGCAGAAAGAGGCAAGAGGGGTGCAGAAAGAGGGAAGAGGGGTGCAGAAAGAGGCACGAGAGGTACAGAAAGAAGCAAGAGAGGTGCAGAAAGAAACAAAGAGAAGTGCAGAAAGAAGCAACAGAGGTGCAGAAAGAGGCAAGAGGAGTGCAGAAAGAGGCAAGAGAGGTGCAGAAAGAAGCAACAGAGGTGCAGAAAGAGGGAAGAGGGGTGGAGAAAGAGGCAAGAGGGGTGCAGAAAGAAGCAACAGAGATGCAGAAAGAGGCAAGAAGGCTGTAGAAAGAGAAGAGGTGCAGAAAGAAGGCAACAGAGGTGCAGAAAGAAGCAAGAGAAGTGCAGAAAGAAGCAACAGAGATGCAGAAAGAGGGAAGAGAGGTGCAGAAAGAGGCAAGAGGGGTGCAGAAAGAAGCAAGAGAGGTGCAGAAAGAAACAAGAGAAGTGCAGAAAGAAGCAACAGACATGCAGAAAGGGGGAAGAGGGGTGGAGAAAGAGGCAAGAGTGGTGCAGATAGAAGCAAGAGAGGTACAGAAAGAAACAAAGGAAGTGCAGAAAGAAGCAACAGAGGTGCAGAAAGAGGCAAGAGGGTTGGAGAAAGAGGAAAGAGAAGTGCAGAAAGAAGCAAGAGAGATGCAGAAAGAAACAAAAGAAGTGCAGAAAGAAGGAACAGAGGTGCAGAAATAGGCAAGAGGGGTGCAGAAAGAGGGAAGAGGGATGCAGAAAGAGGCACGAGGGGTACAGAAAGAAGCAACAGAGGTGCAGAAAGAAGGAAGAGGGGTGGAGAAAGAGGGAAGAGAGGTGCAGAAAGAAGCAACAGAGATGCAGAAAGGGGGAAGAGAGGTGCAGAAAGAGGCAAGAGAGGTGCAGAAAGAAGCAAGAGAGGAGCAGAAAGAAACAAAAGAAGTGCAGAAAGAAGGAACAGAGGTGCAGAAAGAGACAAGAGGGGTGCAGAAAGAGGGAAGAGGGATGCAGAAAGAGGCATGCCAGGTACAGAAAGAAGCAAGAGAGGTGCAGAAAGAAACAAAGGAAGTGCAGAAAGAAGCAACAGAGGTGCAGAAAGAGGCAAGAGGGGTGAGAAAGAGGCAAGAGGGGTGCAGAAAGAAGCAAGAGAGGTGCAGAAAGAAACAAAAGAAGTGCAGAAAGAAGGAACAGAGGTGCAGAAAGAGGCAAGAGAGGTGCAGAAAGAGGGAAGAGGATTGCAGAAAGAGGCAAGAGAGGTGCAGAAAGAAGCAAGAGAAGATGCAGAAAGAAGCAAGAGAGGTGCAGAAAGAAGCAAGAGAGGTGCAGAAAGAAACAAAGAGAAGTGCAGAAAGAAGGAACAGAGGTGCAGAAAGAGGCAAGAGGGTTGCAGAAAGAGGGAAGAGGGATGCAGAAAGAGGCATGAGAGGTACAGAAAGAAGCAAGAGAGGTGCAGAAAGAAGCAAGAGAAGTGCAGAAAGAAGCAACAGAGGTGCAGAAAGAGGGAAGAGAGGCAGAGAAAGAGGCAAGAGGGGTGCAGAAAGAAGCAAGAGAGGAGCAGAAAGAAACAAAAGAAGTGCAGAAAGAAGGAACAGAGGTGCAGAAAGAGGCAAGAGGTGCAGAAAGAGGGAAGAGGGTGCAGAAAGAGGCATGAGAGGTACAGAAAGAAGCAAGAGAGGTGCAGAAAGAAACAAAGGAAGTGCAGAAAGAAGCAACAGAGGTGCAGAAAGAGGGCAAGAGGAGTGCAGAAAGAGGGCAAGAGAGAGTGCAGAAAGAAGCAAGAGAAGTGCAGAAAGAAGGAAGAGAGGTGCAGAAAGAGGCAAGAGGGGTGCAGAAAGAAGCAACAGAGGTGCAGAAAGAGGCAAGAGGGGTGCAGAAAGAGGGAAGAGAGGTGCAGAAAGAAGCAAAAGAGGTGCAGAAAGAGGGAAGAGAGGTAGAGAAAGATGGAAGAGGGGTGCAGAAAGAAGCAAGAGAGGTGCAGAAAGAAGCAACAGAGATGCAGAAAGAGGGAAGAGAGGTGGAGAAAGAGGCAAGAGGAGCACAGAAAGAAGCAAGAGAGGTGCAGAAAGAAACAAAAGAAGTGCAGAAAGAAGCAACAGAGGTGCAGAAAGAGGCAAGAGGGGTGCAGAAAGAGGCAAAGAAGTGCAGAAAGAAGCAACAGAGATGCAGAAAGAGGCAAGAGGGGTGGAGAAAGAGGCAAGAGGGGTGCAGAAAGAAGCAAGAGAGGTGCAGAAAGAAACAAAGGAAGTGCAGAAAGAAGCAACAGAGGTGCAGAAAGAGGCAAGAGGGTGCAGAAAGAGGGAAGAGGGATGCAGAAAGAGGCATGAGGAGTACAGAAAGAAGCAACAGAGGTGCAGAAAGAGGGAAGAGGTGGAGAAAGAGGTAAGAGAGGTGCAGAAAGAAGCAACAGAGATGCAGAAAGGGGGAAGAGGGGCAGAGAGAGGCAAGAGGGGTGCAGAAAGAAGCAAGAGAGGAGAAGAAAGAAACAAAAGAAGTGCAGAAAGAAGGAACAGAGGTGCAGAAAGAGGCAAGAGGGGTGCAGAAAGAGGGACGAGGGATGCAGAAAGAGGCATGCAGGTACAGAAAGAAGCAAGAGAGGTGCAGAAAGAAGCAAGAGAGATGCAGAAAGAAGGGCAGAGGTGCAAAAGAGACAAGAGGGGTAGAGAAAGAGAAGTGCAGAAAGAAGCAAGAGAGGTGCAGAAAGAAACAAAAGAAGTGCAGAAAGAAGGAACAGAGATGCAGAAAGAGGCAAGAGGGGTGCAGAAAGAGGGAAGAGGGATGCAGAAAGAGGCATGAGAGGTATAGAAAGAAGCAAGAGAGGTGCAGAAAGAAGCAAGAGAAGTGCAGAAAGAAGCAACAGAGGTGCAGAAAGAGGGAAGAGGGGTGGAGAAAGAGGAAGAGAGGTGCAGAAAGAGGCAACAGAGATGCAGAAAGAGGGAAGAGGGGCAGAGAAAGAGGAAAGAGGGTGCAGAAAGAAGCAAGAGAGGTGCAGAAAGAAGCAAGAGAAGTGCAGAAAGAAGCAACAGGTGCAGAAAAGAGGCATGAGGGTGGAGAAAGAGGCAAGAGAAGTGCAGAAAGAAGCAACAGAGATGCAGAAAGGGGGAAGAGGGTGGAGAAAGAGGCAAGAGGGGTGCAGAAAGAAGCAAGAGAGGTGCAGAAAGAAACAAAAGAAGTGCAGAAAGAAGGAACAGAGGTGCAGAAAGAGGCAAGAGGAGTGCAGAAAGAGGGAAGATGGGTGCAGAAAGAGGCACGAGGGGTGCAGAAAGAAGCAAGAGAGGTGCAGAAAGAAACAAGAGAAGTGCAGAAAGAAGCAACAGAGGTGCAGAAAGAGGCAAGAGGGTGCAGAAAGAGGGAAGAGGGGTGAAGAAAGAGGCACGAGTGGTGCAGAAAGAAGCAAGAGAGGTGCAGAAAGAAGTGCAGAAAGAAGGAACAGAGGCGCAGAAAGAGGCAAGAGGGTGCAGAAAGAAGGAGATGGGCAGAAAGAGGCACGAGAGGTGCAGAAAGAAGCAAGGATGGGGCAGAAAGAGGCAAGAGAGAGTGCAGAAAGAAGCAAGAGAGGTGCAGAAAGAAACAAAAGAAGTGCAGAAAGAAGGAACAGAGGTGCAGAAAGAGGCAAGAGGGGTGCAGAAAGAGGGAAGAGGGATGCAGAAAGAGGCATGAGGGGTACAGAAAGAAGCAAGAGAGATGCAGAAAGAAGCAAGAGAAGTGCAGAAAGAAGCAACAGAGGTGCAGAAAGAGGCAAAGGAGTGGAGAAAGAGGGAAGAGAGGTGCAGAAAGAAGCAACAGGATGCAGAAAGGGGGAAGAGGGGCAGAAAGAGGCAAGAGGGGTACAGAAAGAAGCAAGAGAGGTGCAGAAAGAAACAAAGAGAAGTGCAGAAAGAAGCAACAGAGATGCAAAGAGGTAAGAAGGGTGCAGAAAGAGGCAGAGAGGGGTGCAGAAAGAAGCAAGAGAGGTGCAGAAAGAAGCGAGAAAAGTGCAGAAAGACGGGACAGAGGTGCAGAAAGAGGCAAGAGGGGTGCAGAAAAAGGGAAGAGGGGTGCAGAAAGAGGCACGAGAGGTGCAGAAAGAAGCAAGAGAGGTGCAGAAAGAGGGAAGAGGTGCAGAAAGAGGCAAGAGGTGCAGAAAGAAGCAACAGAGATGCAGAAAGGGGCAAGAGGGCTGGAGAAAGAGGCAAGAGGGGTGCAGAAAGAAGCAAGAGAGGTGCAGAAAGAAACAAAAGAAGTGCATAAAGAAGGAACAGAGATGCAGAAAGAGGCAAGAGGGGTGCAGAAAGAGGCAAGAGAAGTGCGGAAAGAAGCAAGAGAGGTGCAGAAAGAAGCAAGAGAAGTGCAGAAAGAAGCAAGAGAGGTGCAGAAAGAGGCAAGAGAAGTGCAGATAGAAGCAAGAGAGGTGCAGAAAGAGAGACAGAGGGGTGCAGAAAGAGGCAAGAGAGGTGCAGAAAGAAGCAAGAAAGGTGCAGAAAGAAGCAAGAGAAGTGCAGAAAGAAGGAACAGAGGTGCAGAAAGAGGCAAGAGGAGTGCAGAAAGAGGGAAGAGGGTGCAGAAAGAGGCAAGAGGGTGCAGAAAGAAGCAAGAGAGGTGCAGAAAGAAGCAAGAGAAGTGCAGAAAGAAACAAGAGAAGTGCAGAAAGAAGGAACAGAGGTGCAGAAAGAGGCAAGAGGGGTGCAGAAAGAGGGAAGAGGGATGCAGAAAGAGGCATGAGAGGTGCAGAAAGAAGCAAGAGAGGTGCAGAAAGAAGCAAGAGAAGTGCAGAAAGAAGCAACAGAGGTGCAGAAAGAGGGAAGAGGGGTGGAGAAAGAGGGAAGAGAGGTGCAGAAAGAGGCAACAGAGTGCAGAAAGGGGGAAGAGGGGCAGAGAAAGAGGCAAGAGGGGTGCAGAAAGAAGCAAGAGAGGTGCAGAAAGAAGCAAGAGAAGAACAGAAAGAAGCAACAGAGGTGCAGAAAGAGGCAAGAGGGGTGCAGAAAGAGGCAAGAGAAGTGCAGAAAGAAGCAACAGAGATGCAGAAAGGGGAAGAGGGTGGAGAAAGAGGCGAGAGGGTGCAGAAAGAAGCAAGAGAGGTACAGAAAGAAACAAAAGAAGGAACAGAGGTGCAGAAAGAGGCAAGAGGAGTGCAGAAAGAGGGAAGATGGGTGCAGAAAGAGGCACGAGGGTGCAGAAAGAAGCAAGAGAGGTGCAGAAAGAATCAAGAGAAGTGCAGAAAGAAGGAACAGAGGTGCAGAAAGAGGCAAGAGGGTGCAGAAAGAGGGAAGAGGGTGCAGAAAGAGGCATGAGGGGTGCAGAAAGAAGCAAGAGAGCTGCAGAAAGAAACAAAAGAAGTGCAGAAAGAAGGAACAGAGGTGCAGAAAGAGGCTAGAGGAGTGCAGAAAGACGGAAGAGGGTGCAGAAAGAGGCACCAGTGGTGCAGAAAGAAGCAAGAGAGGTGCAGAAAGAAGCAAGAGAAGTGCAGAAAGAAGCAACAGAGATACAGAAAGAGGGAAGAGGTGTGGAGAAACAGGCAAGAGGGGTGCAGAAAGACGCAAGAGAGGTGCAGAAAGAAACAAAAGAAGTGCAGAAAGAAGCAACAGAGGTGCAGAAAGAGGCAAGATGGGTGCAGAAAGAGGCAAGAGAAGTACAGAAAGAAGCAACAGAGATGCAGAAATGGAGAAGAGGGGTGCAGAAAGAGGGAGGAGAGGTGCAGAAAGAGGCACAGAGGGGTGCAGAAGGAAGCAAAAGCGGTGCAGAAAGAAGCAACAGAGGTGCAGAAATAGGCAAGAGAAGTGCAGAAAGAGGCAAGAGAAGTGCAGAAAGAAGCAACAGAGATGCAGAAAGAGGTAAGAGGGTGCAGAAAGAGAGAAGAGAGGTGCAGAAAGAGACAAGAGATGTGCAGAAAGATGCAAGAGAGGTGCAGAAAGAAGAAAGAGGGCTGCAGAAAGGGCAAGAGGGGTGCAGAAAGAAGCAAGAGAGTTGCAGAAAGAAGCAAAAGAAGTGTAGAAAGAGGCAAGAGGTTGAGGAAGAGAAGTGCAGAAAGAAGAAACAGAGGTGCAGAAAGAGGCAAGAGAAGAAGAGGGAAGAGGATTGCAGTAAGAGGCAAGAGGGGTGCAGAAAGAAGCAAGAGAGGTGCAGAAAGAAGCAAGAGAAGTGCAGAAAGAAGCAAGAGAGGTGCAGAAAGAAACAAAAGAAGTGGAGTAAGAAGGAACAGTGGTGCAGAAAGAGGCAAGAGAGAAGAGGGAAGAGGATTGCAGTAAGAGGCAAGAGGGGTGCAGAAAGAAGCAAGAGAAATGTAGAAAGAAGCAAGAGAAGTGCAGAAAGAAGCAAGAGGGGTGCAGAAAGAAGCAAGAAAGTTGCAGAAAGAAGCAAAAAAAGTGCAGAAAGAAGGAACAGAGGTGCAGAAAGAGGCAAGAGAGGTGCAGAAAGAGGGAAGAGGGGTGCAGTTAGAGGCAAAGGGGGTGCAGAAAGAAGCAATAGAAGTGCAGAAAGAAGCAAGAAAAGTGCAGAAAGAAGCAAGAGATGTGAAGAAATAAACAAAAGAAGTGCAGAAAGAAGGAACAGAGGTGAAGAAAGAGGGAAGAGGGTGCAGAAATGGGGAAGAGGGATGCAGAAAGAGGCATGAGGGGTACAGAAAGAAGCAAGAGAGGTGCAGAAAGAAGCAAGAGAAGTGCAGAAAGAAGCAACAGAGGTGCAGAAAGAGGGAAGAGGGGTGGAGAAAGAGGGAAGAGAGGTACAGAAAGAAGCAACAGAGATGCAGAAAAGGGGAAGAGGGAGAGAGAAAGAGGCAAGAGGGGTACAGAAAGAAGCAAGAAAGGAGCAGAAAGAAACAAGAGAAGTGCAGAAAGAAGGAACAGAGGTGCAGAAAGAGGGATGAGGGGTGGAGAAAGAGGCAAGATGAAGTGCAGAAAGAAGCAACAGAGATGCAAAAAGGGGAAGAGGGGTAGAGAAAGAGGCAAGAGGGGTGCAGAAAGAAGCAAGAGAGGTGCAGAAAGAAACAAAAGAAGTGCAGCAAGAAGGAACAGAGGTACAGAAAGAGGCAAGAGGGGTGCAGAAAGAGGGAAGAGGGATTCAGAAAGAGGCATGAGAGGTACAGAAAGAAGCAAGAGAGGTGCAGAAAGAAACAAAGAGAAGTGCAGAAAGAAGCAACAGAGGTGCAGAAAGAGGCAAGAGGGGTGGAGAAAGAGGCAAGAGAAGTGCAGAAAGAAGCAACAGAGATGCAGAAAGAAACAAAAGAAGTGCAGAAAGAAGGAGCAGAGGTGCAGAAAGAGGGAAGAGGGGTGCAGAAAGAGGGAAGAGGGTTGGAGAAAGAGGCAAGAGTGATGCAGAAATAAGCAAGAAAGGTGCAGAAAGAAACAAAAGAAGTGCAGCTAGAAGGAACAGAGATGCAGAAAGAGGTAAGAGGAGTGCAGAAAGAAGCAAGAGAGGTGCAGAAAGAAACAAGAGAAGTGCAGAAAGAGGGAAGAGGGGTGCAGAAAGAGGCACGAGTGGTGCAGAAAGATGCAAGAGAGGTGGAGAAAGAAGCCAGAGATGTGCAGAAAGAAGCAACAGAGATGCAGAAAGAGGTAAGAAGCGTGGACAAAGAGGCAAGAGGGGTGCAGAAAGAAGCAAGAGAGGTGCAGAAAGAAACAAAAGAAGTGCAGAAAGAAGCAACATATGTGCAGAAAGAGGCAAGATGGGTGCAGAAAGAGGCAATAGAAGTGCAGAAAGAAGCAACAGAGATGCAGAAAGGGGGTAGAGTGGCAGAGAAAGAGGCAAGAGGGGTGCAGAAAGAAGCAACAGAGGTGCAGAAAGAATCAAAAGAAGTGCAGAAAGAAGCAAGAGAGTTGCAGAAAGAGGCAAGAGAGGTGCAGATAGAAGCAAGAGAGGTGCAGAAAGAGACAAAGAGGTGCAGAAAGAGACAAGAGACGTGCAGAAAGATGCAAGAGAGGTGCAGAAAGAGGGAAGAGGGCTGCAGAAAGATGCAAGTAGAGGTACAGAAAGAAGCAAGAGACGTGCAGAAAGAAGCAAGAGTAGTGTAGAAAGAAGGAACAGAGGTGCAGAAAGAGGCACGAGAGGTGCAGAAAGAGGGAAGAGGGGTGCAGTAAGAGGCAAGAGGGGTGCAGAAAGAAGCAAGAGAAGTGTAAAAAGAAGCAAGAGAAGTGCAGAAATAAGCAAGAGAGGTGCAGAAAGAAACAAAAGAAGTGCAGAAAAAGGAACAGAGGTGCAGAAAGAGGCAAGAGGGGCGCAGAAAGAGGGTAGAAGGATGCAGAAAGAGACATGAGAGGTACAGAAAGAAGCAAGGGAGGTGCAGAAAGAAGCAAGAGAAGTACAGAAAGAAGGAACCGAGGTGCAGAAATAAGGAAAAGGATGGAGAAAGAGGGAAGAGAGTTGCAGAAAGAGGCAACACATGCAGAAAGGGGGAAGAGAGGCAGAGAAAGAGGAAAGAGGGGGCAGAAAGAAGCAAGAGAGGTGCAGAAAGTAGGAAGAGGGTGAAGAAAGAGGCACGAGTGGTGCAGAAAGAAGCAAGAGAGGTGCAGAAAGAAACCAAGAGAAGTGCAGAAAGAAGCAACAGAGATACAGAAAGAGGGAAGAGGGTGTGGAGAAAGAGGCAAGAGGGGTGCAGAAAGACGCAAGAGAGGTGCAGAAAGAAACAAAAGAAGTGCAGAAATGGAGAAGAGGGGTGCAGAAAGAGGGAGGAGAGGTGCAGAAAGAGGCACAGAGGTGCAGAAGGAAGCAAGAGAGGTGCAGAAAGAAGCAACAGAGGTGCAGAAAGTAGGCAAGAGAAGTGCAGAAAGAGGCAAGAGAAGTGCAGAAAGAAGCAACAGAGATGCAGAAAGAGGCAAGAGGGGTGCAGAAAGAAGAGAAGAGGGGTGCAGAAAGAGACAAGAGATTTGCAGAAAGATGCAAGAGAGGCGCAGAAAGAAGAAAGAGAGGCTGCAGAAAGGGCCAAGAGAGGTGCAGAAAGAAGCAAGAAAGTTGCAGAAAGAAGCAAAAGAGGTGCAGAAAGAGGCAAGAGGGGTTGAGGAAGAGAAGTGCAGAAAGAAGGAACAGTGGTGCAGAAAGAGGCAAGAGAGAAGAGGGAAGAGGATTGCAGTAAGAGGCAAGAGGGGTGCAGAAAGAAGCAAGAGAAATGTAGAAAGAAGCAAGAGAAGTGCAGAAAGAAGCAAGAGAGGTGCAGAAAGAAACAAAAGAAGTGGAGTAAGAAGGAACAGAGTTGCAGAAAGAGGCAAGAGGGTTGCAGAAAGAGGGAAGGGGGATGCAGAAAGAGGCATAAGAGGTACAGAAAGAAGCAAGAGAGGAGCAGAAAGAAACAAAAGAAGTACAGATAGAAGGAACAGAGGTGCAGAAAGAGGCAAGAGGGGTGCGGAAAGAGGGAAGAGGGATGCAGAAAGAGGCATGCGAGGTACAGAAAGAAGCAAGAGAGGTGCAAAAAGATACAAAGGAAGTGCAGAAAGAAGCAACAGAGGTACAGAAAGAGGCAAGAGAAGTACAGAAAGAGGCAAGAGAGGTGCAGAAAGAAGCAAGAGAAGTGCAGAAAGGGGGAAGAGGGGTGGAGAAAGAGGCAAGAGGGGTGCAGAAAGTAGCAATAGAGGTGCAGAAAGAGGCAAGAAGGGTGCAGAAAGAGGGGTGCAGAAAGAGGCACAAGGGGTGCAGAAAGAAGCAAGAGAAGTGCAGAAAGAAGCAACAGAAATGCAGAAAAGGGGAAGAGGGGTGGAGAAAGAGGGAAGAGGGGCACAGAATGAAGCAAGAGAGGTGCAGAAAGAAACAAAAGAAGTGCAGAAAGAAACAACAGACATGCAGAAAGGGGAAAGAGGGGTGGACAAAGAGGCAAGAGTGTTGCAGAAAGAAGCAAGAGAGGTGCAGAAAGAAACAAAGGAAGTCCAGGAAGAAGCAACAGAGGTGCAGAAAGAGGCCAGAGGGGTGGAGAAAGAGGCAAGAGAAGTGCAGAAAGAAACAAAAGAAGTGCAGAAAGAAGGAACAGAGGTGCAGAAAGAGGCAAGAGGGGCGCAGAAAGAGGGAAGAGGGATGCAGAAAGAGGCATGAGGGGTACAGAAAGAAGCAACAGAGGTGCAGAAAGAGGGAAGAGGGGTGGAGAAAGAGGGAAGAGAGGTGCAGAAAGAAGCAACAGAGATGCAGAAAGGGGGAAGAGGGGCAGCGAAAGAGGCAAGAGGGGTGCAGAAAGAAGCAAGAGAGGAGCAGAAAGAAAAAAAGAAGTGCAGAAAGAAGGAACAGAGGTGCACAAAGAGGCAAGAGGGGTGCAGAAAGAGAGATGAGGGATGCAGAAAGAGGCATGCGAGGTACAGAAAGAAGCGAGAGAGGTGCAGAAAGAAACAAAGGAAATGCAGAAAGAAGCAGCAGAGGTGCAGAAAGAGGCAAGAGGGGTTGAGGAAGAGAAGTGCAGAAAGAAGCAACAGAGATGCAGAAAGAAACAAAAGAAGCGCAGAAAGAAGGAACAGTGGTGCAGAAAGAGGCAAGAGAGGTGCAGAAAGAGGGAAGCGGATTGTAGTAAGAGGCAAGAGGGTGCAGAAAGAAGTAAGAGAAATGTAGAAAAAGCAAGAGAAGTACAGAAAGAAGCAAGAGAGGTGCAGAAAGAAACAAAGGAAGTGCAGTTAGAAGGAACAGAGTTGCAGAAAGAGGCAAGAGGGTTGCAGAAAGAGGGAAGGGGATGCAGAAAGAGGCATGAGAGGTACAGAAAGAAGCAAGGGAGGTGCAGAAATAAGCAAGAGAAGTACAGAAAGAAGCAACAGAGGTGCAGAAAGAGGGAAAAGGGGCAGAGAAAGGGGCAAGAGGGGTGCAGAAAGAAGCAAGAGAGGAGCAGAAAGAAACAAAAGAAGTGCAGATAGGAGGAACAGAGGTGCAGAAAGAGGCAAGAGGGGTGCGGAAAGAGGGATACAGAAAGAGGTATGCGAGGTATAGAAAGAAGCAAGAGAGGTGCAGAAAGAAACAAAGGAAGTGCAGAAAGAGGGAAGAGGGGTGCAGAAAGAGGAACGAGTGGTGCAGAAAGATGCAAGAGAGGTGGAGAAAGAAGCCAGAGATGTGCAGAAAGAAGCAACAGAGATGCAGAAAGGGTAAGAAGCGTGGACAAAGAGGCAAGAGGGGTGCAGAAAGAAGCAAGAGAGGTGCAGAAAGAAACAAAAGAAGTGCAGAAAGAAGCAACATATGTGCAGAAAGAGGCAAGATGGGTGCAGAAAGAGGCAATAGAAGTGCAGAAAGAAGCAACAGAGATGCAGAAAGGGGGTAGAGTGGCAGAGAAAGAGGCAAGAGGGGTGCAGAAAGAAGCAACAGAGGTGCAGAAAGAATCAAAAGAAGTGCAGAAAGAAGCAAGAGAGTTGCAGAAAGAGGCAAGAGAGGTGCAGATAGAAGCAAGAGAGGTGCAGAAAGAGAAAAAGGGGGTGCAGAAAGAGACAGGAGACGTGCCGAAAGATGCAAGAGAGGTGTAGAAAGAGGGAAGAGGGCTGCAGAAAGATGCAAGTGGGATACAGAAAGAAGCAAGAAAGGTGCAGAAAGAAGCAAGAGTAGTGTAGAAAGAAGGAACAGAGGTGCAGAAAGAGGCAAGAGAGGTGCAGAAAGAGGGAAGAGGGGTGCAGGAAGAGGCAAGAGGGGTGCAGAAAGAAGCAAGAGAAGTGTAAAAAGAAGCAAGAAAAGTGCAGAAATAAGCAAGAGATGTGCAGAAAGAAACAAAAGAAGTGCAGAAATAAGGAACAGAGGTGCAGAAATAGGCAAGAGGGGCGCAGAAAAAGGGTAGAAGGATGTAGAAAGAGGCATGAGAGGTACAGAAAGTAGCAAGGGAGGTGCAGAAAGAAGCAAGAGAAGTACAGAAAGAAGGAACCGAGGTGCAGAAATAAGGAAAAGGGATGGAGAAAGAGGGAAGAGAGTTGCAGAAAGAGGCAACACATGCAAAAAGGGGGAAGAGGGGCAGAGAAAGAGGAAAGAGGGGGCAGAAAGAAGCAAGAGAGGTGCAGAAAGTGGGAAGAGGGGTGAAGAAAGAGGCACGAGTGGTGCCGAAAGAAGCAAGAGAGGTGCAGAAAGAACCAAGAGAAGTGCAGAAAGAAGCAACAGAGATACAGAAAGAGGGAAGAGGTGTGGAGAAACAGGCAAGAGGGGTGCAGAAAGACGCAAGAGAGGTGCAGAAAGAAACAAAAGAAGTGCAGAAATGGAGAAGAGGGGTGCAGAAAGAGGGAGGAGAGGTGCAGAAAGAGGCACAAGGGGTGCAGAAGGAAGCAAGAGAGGTGCAGAAAGAAGCAACAGAGGTGCAGAAATAGGCAAGAGAAGTGCAGAAAGAGGCAAGAGAAGTGCAGAAAGAAGCAACAGAGTTGCAAAAAGGGGTAAGAGGGGTGCAGAAAAAGAGAAGAGGGGTGCAGAAAGAGACAAGAGATTTGCAGAAAGATGCAAGAGAGGCGCAGAAAGAAGAAAGAGGGCTGCAGAAAGGGCAAGAGGGGTGCAGAAAGAAGCAAGAAAGTTGCAGAAAGAAGCAAAAGAAGTGTAGAAAGAGGCAAGAGGGGTTGAGGAAGAGAAGTGCAGAAAGAAGGAACAGTGGTGCAGAAAGAGACAAGAGAGAAGAGGGAAGAGGATTGCAGTAAGAGGCAAGAGGGGTGCAGAAAGAAGCAAGAGAAATGTAGAAAGAAGCAAGAGAAGTGCAGAAAGAAGCAAGAGAGGTGCAGAAAGAAACAAAAGAAGTGGAGTAAGAAGGAACAGAGTTGCAGAAAGAGGCAAGAGGGTTGCAGAAAGAGGGAAGGGGGATGCAGAAAGAGGCATAAGAGGTACAGAAAGAAGCAAGAGAGGAGCAGAAAGAAACAAAAGAAGTACAGATAGAAGGAACAGAGGTGCAGAAAGAGGCAAGAGGGGTGCGGAAAGAGGGAAGAGGGATGCAGAAAGAGGCATGCGAGGTACAGAAAGAAGCAAGAGAGGTGCAAAAGATACAAAGGAAGTGCAGAAAGAAGCAAACAGAGGTACAGAAAGAGGCAAGAGAAGTACAGAAAGAGGCAAGAGAGGTGCAGAAAGAAGCAAGAGAAGTGCAGAAAGGGGGAAGAGGGGTGGAGAAAGAGGCAAGAGGGGTGCAGAAAGTAGCAATAGAGGTGCAGAAAGAGGCAAGAAGGGTGCAGAAAGAGGGGTGCAGAAAGAGGCACAAGGGGTGCAGAAAGAAGCAAGAGAAGTGCAGAAAGAAGCAACAGAAATGCAGAAAGGGGGAAGAGGGGTGGAGAAAGAGGAAAGAGGGGCGCAGAATGAAGCAAGAGAGGTGCAGAAAGAAACAAAAGAAGTGCAGAAAGAAACAACAGACATGCAGAAAGGGGAAAGAGGGGTGGACAAAGAGGCAAGAGTGGTGCAGAAAGAAGCAAGAGAGGTGCAGAAAGAAACAAAGGAAGTCCAGGAAGAAGCAACAGAGGTGCAGAAAGAGGCCAGAGGGGTGGAGAAAGAGGCAAGAGAAGTGCAGAAAGAAGCAACAGAGATGCAGAAAGAAACAAAAGAAGTGCAGAAAGAAGGAACAGAGGTGCAGAAAGAGGCAAGAGGGGCGCAGAAAGAGGGAAGAGGGATGCAGAAAGAGGCATGAGGGGTACAGAAAGAAGCAACAGAGGTGCAGAAAGAAGGAAGAGGGGTGGAGAAAGAGGGAAGAGATGTGCAGAAAGAAGTAACAGAGATGCAGAAAGGGGGAAGAGGGGCAGAGAAAGAGGCAAGAGGGGTGCAGAAAGAAGCAAGAGAGGAGCAGAAAGAAACAAAAGAAGTGCAGAAAGAAGGAACAGAGGTGCAGAAAGAGGCAAGAGGGGTGCAGAAAGAGAGATGAGGGATGCAGAAAGAGGCATGCGAGGTACAGAAAGAAGCAAGAGATGTGCAGAAAGAAACAAAGGAAATGCAGAAAGAAGCAGCAGAGGTGCAGAAAGAGGCAAGAGGGGTTGAGGAAGAGAAGTGCAGAAAGAAGCAACAGAGATGCAGAAAGAAACAAAAGAAGCGCAGAAAGAAGGAACAGTGGTGCAGAAAGAGGCAAGAGAGGTGCAGAAAGAGGGAAGCGGATTGTAGTAAGAGGCAAGAGGGGTGCAGAAAGAAGTAAGAGAAATGTAGAAAAAAGCAAGAGAAGTACAGAAAGAAGCAAGAGAGGTGCAGAAAGAAACAAAGGAAGTGCAGTTAGAAGGAACAGAGTTGCAGAAAGAGGCAAGAGGGTTGCAGAAAGAGGGAAGGGGGATGCAGAAAGAGGCATGAGAGGTACAGAAAGAAGCAAGGGAGGTGCAGAAATAAGCAAGAGAAGTACAGAAAGAAGCAACAGAGGTGCAGAAAGAGGGAAAAGGGGCAGAGAAAGAGGCAAGAGGGGTGCAGAAAGAAGCAAGAGAGGAGCAGAAAGAAACAAAAGAAGTGCAGATAGGAGGAACAGAGGTGCAGAAAGAGGCAAGAGGGGTGCGGAAAGAGGGATACAGAAAGAGGCATGCGAGGTATAGAAAGAAGCAAGAGAGGTGCAGAAAGAAACAAAGGAAGTGCAGAAAGAGGCAACAGAGGTACAGAAAGAGGCACGAGAAGTACAGAAAGAGGCAAGAGAGGTGCAGAAAGAAGCAAGAGAAGTGCAGAAAGGGGGAAGAGGGGTGGAGAAAGAGGCAAGAGGGGTGCAGAAAGAAGCAACAGAGGTGCAGAAAGAGGCAAGAGGGGTACAGAAAGAGGGAAGAGGGGAGCAGAAAGAGGCACAAGGGGTGCAGAAAGGGGGAAGAGGGGTGGAGAAAGATGGAAGAGGGGCACAGAATGAAGCAAGAGAGGTGCAGAAAGAAGCAACAGAAATGCAGAAAGGGGGAAGAGGGGTGGAGAAAGAGGGAAGAGGAGCACAGAATGAAGCAAGAGAGGTGCAGAAAGAAACAAAAGAAGTGCAGAAAGAAGCAACAGAGGTGCAGAAAGAGGCAAGATGGGTGCAGAAAGAGGCAAGCAAAGTGCAGAAAGAAACAACAGACATGCAGAAAGGGGAAAGAGGGGTGGAGAAAGAGGCAAGAGGGGTGCAGAAAGAAGCAAGAGAGGTGTAGAAAGAAACAAAGGAAGTGCAGAAAGAAGCAACAGAAGTGCAGAAAGAGGCAAGAGGGGTGCAGAAAGAGGGAAGAGGGATGCAGAAAGAGGCATTAGGTAGACAGAAAGAAGCAACAGATGTGCAGAAAGAGGGAAGAGGGGTGGAGAAAGAGGTAAGAGAGGTGCAGAAAGAAGCAACAGAGATGCAGAAAGGGGGAAGAGGGGCAGAGAAAGAGGCAAGAGGGGTGCAGAAAGAAGCAAGAGAGGAGAAGAAAGAAACAAAAGAAGTGCAGAAAGAAGGAACAGAGGTGCAGAGAGAGGCAAGAGGGGTGCAGAAAGAGGGACGAGAGATGCAGAAAGAGGCATGCGAGGTACAGAAAGAAGCAAGAGAGGTGCAGAAAGGAACAAAGGAAATGCAGAAAGAAGTGGCAGAGGTGCAGAAAGAGACAAGAGGGGTTGAGAAAGAGAAGTGCAGAAAGAAGCAAGAGAGGTGCAGAAAGAAACAAAAGAAGTGCAGTAAGAAGGAACAGAGTTGCAGAAAGAGGCAAGAGGGTTGCAGAAAGAGGGAAGGGGGATGCAGAAAGAGGCATGAGAGGTACAGAAAGAAGCAAGGGAGGTGCAGAAAGAAGCAAGAGAAGTACAGAAAGAAGCAACAGAGGTGCAGAAAGAGGGAAGAGGGGTGGAGAAATAGGCAAGAGGGGTGCAGAAAGAAGCAACAGGGATGCAGAAAGGAGGAAGAGGGGCAGCGAAAGAGGCAAGAGGGGTGCAGAAAGAAGCAAGAGAGGAGCAGAAAGAGGGAAGAGGGATGCAGAAAGAGGCATGCGAGGTACAGAAAGAAGCAAGAGAGGTGCAGAAAGAAACAAAGGAAGGGCAGAAAGAAGCAACAGAGGTGCAGAAAGAGGCAAGAGGGGTGGAGAAAGAGGCAAGAGACGTGCAGAAAGAAGCAACAGAGATGCAGAAAGAAACAAAAGAAGTGCAGAAAGAAGGAACAGAGATGAAAAAAGGGGGAAGAGGGATGGAGAAAGAGGCAAGAGTGATGCAGAAAGAGGGATGCAGAAAGAGGGATGAGGGGTGGTGAAAGAGGCAAGAGAAGTGCAGAAAGAAGTAACAGAGATGAAAAAACGGGGAAGAGGGATGGAGAAAGAGGCAAGAGTGATGCAGAAAGAAGCAAGAAAGGTGCAGAAAGAAACAAAAGAAGCGCAGCTAGAAGGAACAGAGATGCAGAAAGAGGCAAGAGGAGTGCAGAATGAAGCAAGAGAGATGCAGAAAGAAACAAGAGAAGTGCAGAAAGAAGCCAGAGAAGTGCAGAAAGAAGCAACAGAGATGCAGAAAGGGGGAAGAGGGGTGGAGAAAGAGGCAAGAGGGGTACAGAAAAAAGCAAGAGAGGTGCGGAAAGAAGCAAGAGAAGTGCAGAAAGAAGCAACAGAGGTGCAAAAAGAGGGATGAGTGGTGGAGAAAGAGGAAAGAGAAGTGCAGAAAGAAGCAACAGAGATGCAAAAAGGGGGAAGAGGGGTGGAGAAAGAGGCAAGAGGGGTGCAGAAAGAAGCAAGAGAGGTGCAGAAAGAAACAAAAGAAGTGCAGAAAGAAACAACAGAGGTGCAGAAAGAGGCAAGAGAAGTGCAGATAGAAGCAAGAGAGGTGCAGAAAGAGAAAAAAGGAGTGCAGAAAGAGACAGGAGACGTGCAGAAAGATGGAAGAGAGGTGTAGAAAGAGGGAAGAGGACTGCAGAAAGACGCATGTGGAGTACAGAAAGAAGGAAGAAAGGTGCAGAAAGATATAAGAGTAGTATAGAAAGAAGGAACCGAGGTGCAGAAAGAGGCAAGAGAGGTGCAGAAAGAGGGAAGAGGGGTGCAGTAAGAGGCAAGAGAGGTGCAGAAAGAAACAAGATCAGTGTAAAAAGAAGCAAGAGAAGTGCAGAAATAAGCAAGAGATGTGCAGAAAGAAACAAAAGAAGTGCAGAAAGAAGGAACAGAGGTGCAGAAAGAGGAAAGAAGGATGCAAAAATAGGTATGAGAGGTACAGAAAGAAGCAAGGGAGGTGCAGAAGGAAGCAAGAGAAGTACAGAAAGAAGCAACAGAGGTGCAGAAATAGGGAAAAGGGGTGGAGAAAGAGGGAAGAGAGGTGCAGAAAGAGGCAACACATGCAAAAAGGGGGAAGAGGGGCAGAGAAAGAGGAAAGAGGGGTGCAGAAAGAAGCAAGAGAGGTGCAGAACGAAGCAAGAGAAGTGCAGAAAGAAGCAACAGGTCCAAAAAGAGGATGAGGGGTAGAGAATGAAACAAGAGAAGTGCAGAAAGAAGCAACAGAGATGCAAAAAGGGGGAAGAGGGGTGGAGAAAGAGGTGAGAGGGGTTCAGAAAGATGCAAGAGAGGTGCAGAAAGAAACAAAAGAAGTGCAGAAAGAAGGAACAGAGGCGCAGAAAGAGGCAAGAGGAGTGCAGAAAGCTGGAAGATGGGTGCAGAAAGAGGCACGAGGGGTGCAGAAAGAAGCAAGAGAGGTGCAGAAAGAAACAAGAGAGGTGCAGAAAGAAACAAGAGAAGTGCAGAAAGAAGCAGCAGATGTGCAGAAAGAGGCAAGAAGGGTGCAGAAAGTGGGAAGAGGGGTGAAGAAAGAGGCACGAGTGGTGTCGAAAGAAGCAAGAGAGGTGCAGAAAGAAGTGCAGAAAGAAGGAACAGAGGCACAGAAAGAGGCAAGAGGAGTGCAGAAAGAAGGTAGATGGGCGCAGAAAGAGGCACGAGGGGTGCAGAAAGAAGCAAAGATGGGGCAGAAAGAGGGATGAGGGGTTGAGAAAGAGAAGTGCAGAAATAAGCAAGAGATGTGCAGAAAGAAACAAAAGAAGTGCAGAAAGAAGGAACAGAGGTGCAGAAATAGGCAAGAGGGGTGCAGAAAGAGGAAAGAAGGATGCAGAAAGAGGTATGAGAGGTACAGGAGAAGCAAGGGAGGTGCAGAATGAAGCAAGAGAAGTACAGAAAGAAGCAACAGAGGTGCAGAAATAGGGCAAAGGGGTGGAGAAAGAGGGAAGAGAGGTGCAGAAAGAGGCAACACATGCAAAAAGGGGGAAGAGGGGCAGAGAAAGAGGAAAGAGGGGGCAGAAAGAAGCAAGAGAGGCGCAGAAAGAAGAAAGAGAAGTGCAGAAAGAAGCAACAGGTGCAAAAAGAGGTATGAGGGGTGGAGAATGAGGAGAGAGGGGTGCAGACAGAAGCAAGAGAGGTGCCGAAAGAAACAAAAGAAGTGCAGAAAGAAGGAACAGAGGCGCAGAAAGAGGCAAGAGCAGTGCAGAAAGAGGGTAGATGGGTGCAGAAAGAGGCACGAGGGGTGCAGAAAGAAGCAAGGGAGGTGCAGAAAGAGGGATGAGGGGTGGAGAAAGAGGCAAGAGAAGTGCAGAAAGAAGCAACAGAGATGCAAAAAGGAGCAAGAGGGCTGGAGAAAGAGGCAAGAGGGGTGCAGAAAGAAGCAAGAGAGGTGCATAAAGACACAAAAGTGCAGAAAGAAGGAACAGATATGCAGAAAGAGGCAAGAGGGGTCCAGAAAGAGGCACAAAGTGTGCAGAAAGAAGCAAGAGAGTGCAGAAAGAAGCAAAATAAGTACAGAAAGAAGCAAGAGAGGTGCAGAAAGTGGCAATAGAAGTGCAGATAGAAGCAAGAGAGGTGCAGAAAGAGAAACAAGGGTTGCAGAAAGAGACAGGAGACGTGCAGAACGAATTAAGAGAGGTGCAAAAAGAAGCAGGAGAAGTGCAGAAAGAAGCAAAAGGTGCAAAAAGAGGGATGAGGGGTGGAGATCGATGCAAGAGAAGTGCAGAAAGAAGCAACAGAGATGCAAAAAGGGGGAAGAGGGGTGGAGAAAGAGGTGAGAGGGGTGCAGAAAGAAGCAAGAGAGGTGCAGAAAGAAACAAAAGAAGGAACAGAGGTGCAGAAAGAGGCAAGAGGAGTGCAGAAAGACGGAAGATGGGTGCAGAAAGAGGCACGAGGGGTGCAGAAAGAAGCAAGAGAGGTGCAGAAAGAATCAAGAGAAGTGCAGAAAGAAGCAGCAGAGGTGCAGAAAGAGGCAAGAGGGGTGCAGAAAGTGGGAAGAGGGGTGGAGAAAGAGGTGAGAGGGGTGCAGAAAGAAGCAAGAGAGCTGCAGAAAGAAACAAAAGAAGTGCAGAAAGAAGGAACAGAGGCGCAGAAAGAGGCAAGAGGAGTGCAGAAAGACGGAAGATGGGTGCAGATAGAGGCACGAGTGGTGCCGAAAGAAGCAAGAGAGGTGCAGAAAGAACCAAGAGAAGTGCAGAAAGAAGCAACAGAGATACAGAAAGAGGGAAGAGGTGTGGAGAAACAGGCAAGAGGGGTGCAGAAAGACGCAAGAGAGGTGCAGAAAGAAACAAAAGAAGTGCAGAAAGAAGCAACATAGGTGCAGAAAGAGGCAAGATGGGTGCAGAAAGAGGCAAGAGAAGTACAGAAAGAAGCAACAGAGATGCAGAAATGGAGAAGAGGGGTGCAGAAAGAGGGAGGAGAGGTGCAGAAAGAGGCACAAGGGGTGCAGAAGGAAGCAAAAGCGGTGCAGAAAGAAGCAACAGAGGTGCAGAAATAGGCAAGAGAAGTGCAGAAAGAGGCAAGAGAAGTGCAGAAAGAAGCAACAGAGATGCAAAAAGGGGTAAGAGGGGTGCAGAAAAAGAGAAGAGGGGTGCAGAAAGAGACAAGAGATTTGCAGAAAGATGCAAGAGAGGCGCAGAAAGAAGGAAGAGGGCTGCAGAAAGAGGCAAGAGGGGTGCAGAAAGAAGCAAGAAAGTTGCAGAAAGAAGCAAAAAAAAGTGTAGAAAGAAGGAACAGAGGTGCAGAAAGAGGCAAGAGAGGTGCAGAAAGAGGGAAGAGGGGTGCAGTTAGAGGCAAAGGGGGTGCAGAAAGAAGCAATAGAAGTGCAGAAAGAAGCAAGAAAAGTGCAGAAAGAAGCAAGAGATGTGAAGAAATAAACAAAAGAAGTGCAGAAAGAAGGAACAGAGGTGAAGAAAGAGGGAAGAGGGTGCAGAAATGGGGAAGAGGGATGCAGAAAGAGGCATGAGGGGTACAGAAAGAAGCAAGAGAGGTGCAGAAAGAAGCAAGAGAAGTGCAGAAAGAAGCAACAGAGGTGCAGAAAGAGGAAGAGGGTGGAGAAAGAGGAAGAGAGGTACAGAAAGAAGCAACAGAGATGCAGAAAAGGGGAAGAGGGAGAGAGAAAGAGGCAAGAGGGGTACAGAAAGAAGCAAGAGAGAGCAGAAAGAAACAAGAGAAGTGTTGAAAGAAGGAACAGAGGTGCAGAAAGAGGGATGAGGGGTGGAGAACGAGGCAAATGAAGTGCAGAAAGAAGCAACAGAGATGCAAAAAGGGGGAAGAGGGGTAGAGAAAGAGGCAAAAGGGGTGCAGAAAGAAGCAAGAGAGGTGCAGAAAGAAACAAAAGAAGTGCAGCTAGAAGGAACAGAGGTACCGAAAGAGGCAAGAGGGGTGCAGAAAGAGGGAAGAGGGATTCAGAAAGAGGCATGCGAGGTACAGAAAGAAGCAAGAGAGGTGCAGAAAGAAACAAAGGAAGTGCAGAAAGAAGCAACAGAGGTGCAGAAAGAGGCAAGAGGGGTGGAGAAAGAGACAAGAGAAGTGCAGAAAGAAGCAACAGAGATGCAGAAAGAAACAAAAGAAGTGCAGAAAGAAGGAGCAGAGGTGCAGAAAGAGGGAAGAGGGGTGCAGAAAGAGGGAAGAGGGATGCAGAAAGAGGGAAGAGGGTTGGAGAAAAGGCAAGAGTGATGCAGAAATAAGCAAGAAAGGTGCAGAAAGAAACAAAAGAAGCGCAGCTAGAAGGAACAGAGATGCAGAAAGAGGCAAGAGGAGTGCAGAAAGAAGCAAGAGAGGTGCAGAAAGAAACAAGAGAAGTGCAGAAAGAAGCAACAGTGATGCAGAAAGAGGAAGAGGGGTGCAGAAAGAGGGAAGAGGGGTGCAGAAAGAGGAACGAGTGGTGCAGAAAGATGCAAGAGAGGTGGAGAAAGAAGCCAGAGATGTGCAGAAAGAAGCAACAGAGATGCAGAAAGGGGAAGAAGCGTGGACAAAGAGGCAAGAGGGGTGCAGAAAGAAGCAAGAGAGGTGCAGAAAGAAACAAAAGAAGTGCAGAAAGAAGCAACATATGTGCAGAAAGAGGCAAGATGGGTGCAGAAAGAGGCAATAGAAGTGCAGAAAGAAGCAACAGAGATGCAGAAAGGGGGTAGAGTGGCAGAGAAAGAGGCAAGAGGGGTGCAGAAAGAAGCAACAGAGGTGCAGAAAGAATCAAAAGAAGTGCAGAAAGAAGCAAGAGAGTTGCAGAAAGAGAAAAAGGGGGTGCAGAAAGAGACAGGAGACGTGCCGAAAGATGCAAGAGAGGTGTAGAAAGAGGGAAGAGGGCTGCAGAAAGATGCAAGTGGGATACAGAAAGAAGCAAGAAAGGTGCAGAAAGAAGGGAGAGTAGTGTAGAAAGAAGGAACAGAGGTGCAGAAAGAGGCAAGAGAGGTGCAGAAAGAGGGAAGAGGGGTGCAGTAAGAGGCAAGAGGGGTGCAGAAAAAAGCAAGAGAAGTGTAAAAAGAAGCAAGAAAAGTGCAGAAATAAGCAAGAGATGTGCAGAAAGAAACAAAAGAAGTGCAGAAATAAGGAACAGAGGTGCAGAAATAGGCAAGAGGGGCGCAGAAAAAGGGTAGAAGGATGTAGAAAGAGGCTTGAGAGGTACAGAAAGTAGCAAGGGAGGTGCAGAAAGAAGCAAGAGAAGTACAGAAAGAAGGAACCGAGGTGCAGAAATAAGGAAAAGGGATGGAGAAAGAGGGAAGAGAGTTGCAGAAAGAGGCAACACATGCAAAAAGGGGGAAGAGGGGCAGAGAAAGAGGAAAGAGGGGGCAGAAAGAAGCAAGAGAGGTGCAGAAAGTGGGAAGAGGGGTGAAGAAAGAGGCACGAGTGGTGCCGAAAGAAGCAAGAGAGGTGCAGAAAGAACCAAGAGAAGTGCAGAAAGAAGCAACAGAGATACAGAAAGAGGGAAGAGGTGTGGAGAAACAGGCAAGAGGGGTGCAGAAAGACGCAAGAGAGGTGCAGAAAGAAACAAAAGAAGTGCAGAAATGGAGAAGAGGGGTGCAGAAAGAGGGAGGAGAGGTGCAGAAAGAGGCACAAGGGGTGCAGAAGGAAGCAAGAGAGGTGCAGAAAGAAGCAACAGAGGTGCAGAAATAGGCAAGAGAAGTGCAGAAAGAGGCAAGAGAAGTGCAGAAAGAAGCAACAGAGATGCAAAAAGGGGTAAGAGGGGTGCAGAAAAAGAGAAGAGGGGTGCAGAAAGAGACAAGAGATTTGCAGAAAGATGCAAGAGAGGCGCAGAAAGAAGAAAGAGGGCTGCAGAAAGAAGCAAGAGGGGTGCAGAAAGAAGCAAGAAAGTTGCAGAAAGAAGCAAAAAAAGTGTAGAAAGAAGGAACAGAGGTGCAGAAAGAGGCAAGAGAGGTGCAGAAAGAGGGAAGAGGGGTGCAGTTAGAGGCAAAGGGGGTGCAGAAAGAAGCAATAGAAGTGCAGAAAGAAGCAAGAAAAGTGCAGAAAGAAGCAAGAGATGTGAAGAAATAAACAAAAGAAGTGCAGAAAGAAGGAACAGAGGTGAAGAAAGAGGCAAGAGGGGTGCAGAAATGGGGAAGAGGGATGCAGAAAGAGGCATGAGGGGTACAGAAAGAAGCAAGAGAGGTGCAGAAAGAAGCAAGAGAAGTGCAGAAAGAAGCAACAGAGGTGCAGAAAGAGGGAAGAGGGGTGGAGAAAGAGGGAAGAGAGGTACAGAAAGAAGCAACAGAGATGCAGAAAAGGGGAAGAGGGAGAGAGAAAGAGGCAAGAGGCGTACAGAGAGAAGCAAGAGAGGAGCAGAAAGAAACAAGAGAAGTGTTGAAAGAAGGAACAGAGGTGCAGAAAGAGGGATGAGGGGTGGAGAACGAGGCAAAAGAAGTGCAGAAAGAAGCAACAGAGATGCAAAAAGGGGGAAGAGGGGTAGAGAAAGAGGCAAGAGGGGTGCAGAAAGAAGCAAGAGAGGTGCAGAAAGAAACAAAAGAAGTGCAGATAGAAGGAACAGAGGTACCAAAAGAGGCAAGAGGGGTGCAGAAAGAGGGAAGAGGGATGCAGAAAGAGGCATGCGAGGTACAGAAAGAAGCAAGAGAGGTGCAGAAAGAAACAAAGGAAGTGCAGAAAGAAGCAACAGAGGTGCAGAAAGAGGCAAGAGGGGTGGAGAAAGAGACAAGAGAAGTGCAGAAAGAAGCAACAGAGATGTAGAAAGAAACAAAAGAAGTGCAGAAAGAAGGAGCAGGGGTGCAGAAAGAGGGAAGAGGGGTGCAGAAAGAGGGAAGAGGGATGCAGAAAGAGGGAAGAGGGTTGGAGAAAGAGGCAAGAGTGATGCAGAAATAAGCAAGAAAGGTGCAGAAAGACAAAAAAGAAGCGCAGCTAGAAGGAACAGAGATGCAGAAAGAGGCAAGAGGAGTGCAGAAAGAAGCAAGAGAGGTGCAGAAAGAAACAAGAGAAGTGCAGAAAGAAGCAACAGTGGTGCAGAAAGAGGGAAGAGGGGTGGAGAAAGAGGGAAGAGAGGTACAGAAAGAAGCAACAGAGATGCAGAAATGGAGAAGAGGGGTGCAGAAAGAGGGAGGAGAGGTGCAGAAAGAGGCACAAGGGGTGCAGAAGGAAGCAAGAGAGGTGCAGAAAGAAGCAACAGAAGTGCAGAAATAGGCAAGAGAAGTGCAGAAAGAGGCAAGAGAAGTGCAGAAAGAAGCAACAGAGATGCAAAAAGGGGTAAGAGGGGTGCAGAAAAAGAGAAGAGGGGTGCAGAAAGAGACAAGAGGGGTGCAGAAAGAGGGAAGAGGGGTGCAGAAAGAGGAACGAGTGGTGCAGAAAGATGCAAGAGAGGTGGAGAAAGAAGCCAGAGATGTGCCAAAAGAAGCAACAGAGATGCAGAAAGGGGAAGAAGCGTGGACAAAGAGGCAAGAGGGGTGCAGAAAGAAGCAAGAGAGGTGCAGAAAGAGGGATGAGGGGTGGAGAAAGAGGCAAGAGAAGTGCAGAAAGAAGCAACAGAGTTGCAAAAAGGGGTTGAGGGGTGGAGAAAGAGGCAAGAGGGGTGCAGAAAGAAGCAAGAGAGGTACAGAAAGAAACAAAAGTGCAGAAAGAAGGAACAGATATGCAGAAAGAGGCAAGAGGGGTGCAGAAAGAGGGAGGATGGTTACAGAAAGAGGCACGAAGGGTGCAGAAAGAAGCAAGAGAGGTGCAGAAAGAAGCAAAAGAAGCAAGAGAGGTGCAGAAAGAGGCAAGAGAAGTGCAGATAGAAGCAAGAGAGGTGCAGAAAGAGAAACAAGGGGTGCAGAAAGAGACAGGAGACGTGCAAAAAGATGCAAGAGAGGTGTAGAAAGAGGGAAGAGGGCTGCAGAAAGAGGCAAGTGGGGTACAGAAAGAAGCAAGATTGGTGCAGAAAGAAGCAAGAGAGGTGTAGAAAGAAGGAACAGAGGTGCAGAAAGAGGCAAAAGAGGTGCAGAAAGAGGGAAGAGGGGTACAGAAAGAAGCAAGGGAGGTACAGAAAGAAGCAAGAGAAGTACAGAAAGAAGCAACGGAGGTGCAGAAATAGGGAAGAGGGGTGGAGAAAGAGGGAAGGGAGGTGCAGAAAGAGGCAACACATGCAGAAAGGGGGAAGAGGGGCAGAGAAAGAGGAAAGAGGGGTGCAGAAAGAAGCAAGAGAGGTGCAGAATGAAGCAAGAGAAGTGCAGAAAGAAGCAACAGGTGCAAAAAGAGGATGAAGGGTGGAGAATGATACAAGAGAAGTGCAGAAAGAAGCAACAGAGATGCAAAAAGGGGGAAGAGGGGTGGAGAAAGAGGTGAGAGGGGTTCAGAAAGAAGCAAGAGAGGTGCAGAAAGAAACAAAAGAAGTGCAGAAAGAAGGAACAGAGGCGCAGAAAGAGGCAAGAGGAGTGCAGAAAGCTGGAAGATGGGTGCAGAAAGAGGCACGAGGAGTGCAGAAAGAAGCAAGAGCAGTGCAGAAAGAAACAAGAGAAGTGCAGAAAGAAGCAGCAGATGTGCAGAAAGAGGCAAGAAGGGTGCAGAAAGTGGGAAGAGGGGTGAAGAAAGAGGCACGAGTGGTGCCGAAAGAAGCGAGAGAGGTGCAGAAAGAAGCAAGAGAAGTGCAGAAAGAAGCAACAGAGATACAGAAAGGGGGAAGAGGTGTGTAGAAACAGGCAATAGGGATGCAGAAAGAAGCAAGAAAGGTGCAGAGAGAAACAAAAGAAGTGCAGAAAGAAGCAACATAGGTACAGAAAGAGGCAAGATGGGTGCAGAAAGAGGCAAGAGAAGTACAGAAAGAAGCAACAGAGATGCAGAAAGGGAGAAGAGGGGTGCAGAAAGAGGGAGGAGTGGTGCAGAAAGAGGCACGAGGGTTGCAGAAAGAAGCAAGAGAGGTGCAGAAAGAAGCAAATGAAGTGCAGAAAGAAGCAACAGAGGTGCAGAAAGAGGCAAGAGAAGTGCAGAAAGAGGCAAGAGAAGTGCAGAAAGAGGCAAGAGAGGTGCAGAAAGAGGCAAGAGAAGTACAGAAAGAGGCAAGAGAAGTGCAGAAAGCGGCAAGAGAAGTGCAAAAAAAGAGAAGAGGGGTGCAGAAAGAGACAAGAGATGTGCAGAAAGATGCAAGAGAGGTGCAGAAAGAGGGAAGAGGGCTGCAGAAAGAGGCAAGAGGGGTGCAGAAAGAAGCAAGAAAGGTGCAGAAAGAAGCAAAAGAAAAGTAGAAAGAAGGAACAGAGGTGCAGAAAGAGGCAAGAGAGGTGCAGAAAGAAGCAAGAACGGTGCAGAAAGAAGCAAAAGAAGTGTAGAAAGAAGAAACAGAGGTGCAGAAAGAGGCAAGAGAGGTGCAGAAAGAGGGAAGAGGGGTGCAGTTAGAGGCAAAGGGGGTGCAGAAAGAAGCAAGAGAAGTGCAGAAAGAAGCAAGAGATGTGAAGAAATAAACAAAAGAAGTGCAGAAAGAAGGAACTGAGGTGGAGAAAGAGGCAAGAGGGGTGCAGAAATGGGGAAGAGGGATGCAGAAAGAGGCATGATGGGTACAGAAAGAAGCAAGAGAGGTGTAGAAAGAAGCAAGAGAAGTGCAGAAAGAAGTAACAGAGGTGCAGAAAGAGGGAAGAGGGGTGGAGAAAGAGGGAAGAGAGGTACAGAAAGAAGCAAGAGAGATGCAGAAGGGGGGAAGAGGGGGAGAGAAAGAGGCAAGAGGGGTACAGAAAGAAACAAGAGAGGAGCAGAAAGAAACAAAAGAAGTGCCGAAAGAAGGACCAGAGGTGCAGAAAGAGGCACGAGGGGTGCAGAAAGAAGCAAGAGAAGTGCAGAAAGAAGCAAAAGAGGTGCAGAAAGAGGGATGAGGGGTGGAGAACAAGGCAAAAGAAGTGCAGAAAGAAGCAACAGAGATGCAAAAAGGGGGAAGAGGGGTGGAGAAAGAGGCAAGAGGGGTGCAGAAAGAAGCAAGAGAGGTGCAGAAAGAAACAAAAGAATTGCAGAAAAAGGGAACAGAGGTATAGAAAGAGGCAAGAGGAGTGCAGAAAGAGGAAAGAAGTGCGCAAAAAGAGGCACACGGGCTGCAGAAAGAAGCAAGAGAGGTGCAGAAAGAAACAAGAAAAGTACAGTAAGAAGCAACAGAGCTGCAGAAAGAGGCAAGAGGGGTGCAGTAAGAGGGAAGAGTGGTGTAGAAAGAGGCACAAGGGGTGCAGAAAGAAGCAAGAGGGGTGCAGAAAGAAGCAAGAGTGGTGCTGAAAGAGGCAAGAGAGGTGCACAAAGAGGGAAGAATGGTGCAGAAAGAAGCAAGAGGGGTGCAGAAAGAAGCAAGAGAGATGCAGAAAGAAGCAAGAGAAGTGCAGAAAGAAGCAACAGATTTGCAGAAAGAGGCAAGAGGGGTGCAGAAAGAGGCAAGAGAAGTGCAGAAAGAAGCAACAGAGGTGCAGAAAGAGGCAAGAGGGGTGCAGAAACAGGCAGGAGAGGTGCAGAAAGAGGGAACAGGGGTGCAGAAAGAGGCAAGAGGGTGCAGAAAGAAGCAAGTGAGGTGCAGAAAGTGGCAAGAGAGGTGCATAAAGAGGCAAGAGAGGTGCAGAAAGCGGAAGAGATGTGCAGAAAGAGGCAAGAGAATTTCAGAAAAAGGAAAGGTGCAGAGAGAAGCAAGAGAAATGCAGAAAGAGGCAAGAGATGCACAGAAAGAAGCAAGAGTGGTTTGCACACCATTAGTACCAATTTAACTTTACACCCACATTTAGCAATAAGTAACAGGTGACCATTCTAGGTTTGCAAAGGGCCTTCTGCCACGCTGTAACACTTGTCGCTGCATTTTTTGTAACGTTTCAGCCGTTTGAGCTAGAAACAAGGTTTTTTTGTTTAAATCTGCAGATTATGCAGCAGATGATGGATTATGTGTCAAATGCAGAAAATGTATAATTGTGCAAAGGTAGGTGCAGCCAAACAGCCGCATGATTCCAGTGGCCCTGCTCATACCGCTGACTAGGTCCAGAAGTGCTCCTCAGTGGTTCCTTCTTTTTTTGTCTCATTGAGTTTATAGTTTAGCTTCTATGTAAACAAGGAAGACTAAACCTGAGATTACCACTCCACAACACAGACTACCATGCCACATAATTACTCTCCATAACACATAATCCCACTCTACATAATTCTCATCCACTAAATACCACATACTTTCTATCTGCATAATTCATAATTATATAATTTCATAATTTCACTGCACAACATAGCACAACATAGCACATCATTTCTCTTGGTTGGGGATGAAGTCCCCTTGCCTCCTGAGGGTCCCTGGGGGCCAACTAGCCTTCCTGTTACCTCTAGTAAGCCCCACACAGCTAGATTGCTGAGAGTGGTCAGAGGCCATGCCCCCTTTTTACACCACTCAGCAAACGCGCTTGGGGGATGAAGTCCACTTTAGTCCTGAGGTCCTCAGGACACAAGGGGACCTCATCGCCCCACCAGCAGTGCGCCAAGAGGCACATTTGCACAGTGGTGTCAAAAGGGGCATGGCCTCCTACCACCTCTCAGAAATCCCACTGTGTGGGGCTTACTTGAGGTACCTGGTGGGCTGGTTGGCCCCTAAGGACCCTCACCAGCGCAGGGAACTTCATCCCCCAACCCAGAATGCTCCAGGAGGCACGTTTGCACAGTGGTGTAAAAAGGGGCATGGCCTCCTACCACCTCTCAGAAATCCCACTGTGTGGGGCTTACTGGAGGTATCTGGTGGGCTGGTTGGCCCCTAAGGACCCTCACCAGCGCAGGGAACTTCATCCCCCAACCCAGAATGCTCCAGGAGGCACGTTTGCAGAGTGGTGCAGGGAGGGGACGGGGCCTCCGGCGAGTTGCCGTTTTTTTTTTGTTAAGAAGGGGGACTGTGTGGCCCCCCCCTTCCCCTGAACCTTTTGGGCCCCCGGGGACTTCATACCCCGGGCCCTGAGCCACTTAAAAAAAATAATATATATATATTGAAAAGGGAGGTAGGCGTGCGGCCCCCCTCCCAAGACCGATAATGGCCCCGGGGACCCCAACCCCTGGGGCTAGGCCTATATTTCTCAATTTTTGTTAAAGGGGAGGGGGCTCCCCTCCCAGGCCGATTTCGCCCCCGGGTACCCCATCCTCCGGGGCCCGGAGAAAGGTTTTTTTATGGAAGGGGGCCGCGTGGCCTCCCTTCCCTGGGCCAATTTTGTCCCGGGGACCCCATCCCAGAGGCCCGGCCTTATTTATTTATTTATTTTAATTAAAAGGGGACCGCAGGGAGAGCCCCAATGCCCCAGCGGTCTCTGCTGGCTCCCCGCCTCCTGTGGGAGCCGGCATTGCTTTTGGGCAAAGCTCCCTTTGCCCAAAAGCAATTCTGCTTCGCTTCATGGAAGCGAGAGCAGTTTTACTGCTATCATAGCAAACTGCAATGTCCCGTGGTGGGCACCACGGGACATTGCTGGAGCCGGCCCTGGAGGGGTGCTGCGCGGCCCCCTCCCATCAAGTTTAAAGCCCCGGGGAGGTGGTGGTCCCCGGGGCTGCCGGGGGTCCACTACGGACCCCTGTATGTTAATAAAAAATGCCCGGGAGGTGGTGGTGGCCCCCCACACCATATTAATTAAAAAAATAAATCCCCGGGGAGGTGACGGTCCCCGGGGCTGTTGGGGGTCCTCAAGGCCCCCCGCCCCCAATTATGTAAAGCCCCGGGGAGGTGGCACTCCTGGGGGCAGTGTGGGAGGGCCGGGAGGCCCCCCGCCCACATATAATTAAAGCCCTGCGAAGGTGGCAGACCCTGGGGCAGCGTGGGGGGCATGAGCCCCCCCATGCATTTTCTTTGTAAAAAATGCCTGGGGAGGTGGCGGTCCCTGGGGCTGCGGGGGCCCCCACAGGCCTCTGCATCTAAATTGAGCATTGCCGTGGGACCTGGCTCACCCGGGGGCTTCAAGAAAACGAAGTGCAGAGACCGCACTTCATTTTTTTTTCAGTGGAATTCGTGGACCCTATGCGAATGCCGCTGAAAAAAAAATGCTTTTTTTGGCCCTCGGGTCCCTGTGGGACCCCCTGAGCAGGCGTAGGGGGTCAGGGTGTTCCTACGCTGCCCTCTTTCCTTGTTTTTTTAATGTTTTTCTTGTGACTTGGTTCAACCGAGTCACAAGATGGCTGCCAACACTTCCTGGTTTGAAGTGTTGGCAGTCAAGCTCGTGATCGGGAGGGTTCGCGGATCCACCGCGGTCACCAGATACTAATATTTTTTTATATATGAATTTCTCAGGAACTACTGAACGGATTTACACCATTTAAAAAAAAGGTCGCTTTCTGAACCAAGAGCTACCTTTTTGCCCAATTTGGTGTAATTCCATTCAGCAGTTCAGGCTGTAGCCTTGTCTAAAGTTTCCTATGGAAATTAACATGGAGAAAATGCATTTTGGGACCCCCCTTTTTTCTCGGCCCCCGCTTGACGAATCACGCCAAAACTTTCAAGACAGGAGCTGACCTGAACGGGCCATTAGTTTTGAAAATTTCACTAAGATTCATGAAACGGCGCCAAAGATATTGGCAAAAGAAAAAACACTTTTCCTATGGAAACTAGGGGGCATATTATCAAGGAATAGCGATATTTATCGCTAACCGCGCTTAGCGCGAATTTGTTTAACGCCGCCTATCACTGGAAAATAACGCTGAGATAACACCCTATTAACAAGGTTTATCTCCATAGCGATAAAATTTCCAGCGATAGCGGCAAAATGTGAGAATATCGCTGGGAAAGCAGCGATATTCTCGCATTATCGCTAAGGTGGATTCAGCATTAGAATCCACCTCCTATACTTTAAACAGGTAAGTCATCCTCACTAGCAGGTGATAAAATCTAGCTGACAAACGCGCTTAGCGCAAATTATTTTATCGCTTCGCTTGCCTTGCTAATAGGGGTAGTGGTGTTAGCGACTGTTTTCCAGTCGCTTTTAGTAGGGAACGCCTTCCTTGCATGTCATTAGCGATAATTATCGCTGACATGCAAGGCGATGTGAATCCCGGCCGCTAACGCCTAAAAGCTGTCGCTAACGCCTGTTAGCGACAGCTTGCTAATAGGGTGATAAAAATATCGCCGCTTTAGCGGCAAAAAGTGCCGCTAAAGCGGCGATAAAGCCCTTGATAATATGCCCCTAGGTCCTAACCTTATGTCACAAGCCAATGGCTTTCTGAGGTACAGAAATACTTACATGGCTTGATGTGTAAATAGTTAGGGAATTTTAATAATGATTTAGCCAATACAATTACCATGAGGCTGATAACATATATATTGATATTGTGTAGGTATTAGCCTAATCAAATAGAGAGAGAGTAAGATGTGTGATGTTAAATGTTTGAGGTATTTCAGATTTTCACTTAGTACTAAATCATGAATTCTGAGACTACTGGGATAATTACTATTATTCTGATACATATGATATATGTATGAATAACGCATAATAAATAGCATTGTATTGTAAAATACCAACAATAGAGCGTGTTTATAGTCTCTAGGAGCCAGGGTTGGGATCTGTTTGTACATACAATACACCCCCTGCGGATGAGAGCTACTGTGATAGGGTTGTGTGATTCCTGACACTCCTTTTCTCTATGAGCATAACCAATTGAGGTGAGGAGTGATTGCCACTGACCCATTCTTCTTTACGCCAAAGACGATATGCTACATATTATTCCTCTTGGTGCTTAGGATATCTTCCCAGGTGTGCTCTCTCTCCTGAGAAGTGCAGTTCACTACAGCTGGGGTCATGGGTGCACCAGCACAGCATAACTCAGGTGCAGTTGCTGAATGGTGGCCGCACAGTCTGCCACACCCTGCCTTGAGCACAAAACTTCTTGGCAGCAGAGTTCTTCACTTCCACATAAAACATCCTGATGGTGTTGTACTCTGCCTCAGGCATAAGCTTCTTGTGAGTAGCTGTTCTCGTTTTCTCTGGCAATCATACACAAGGAGAGTCTGCAGCCCACAGTCCTCAGGGCACATAGATTGCTCTCATCAGTTTTCCTTTGGCTGGTGGATATACACAATACCAGGGGCAATCCCCGGAGCTGCGTGTGGGGGCTGGAGCCCCCCACACATTATTATTTATTTGAGTCCTGGGGAGGTGGCAGTCCCCAAGCTGCGGGGGAGGCCGTAGGGCTTCCCCTGCATTATTTAAAAAAAAATATTTAATGGATGTGCCCCGGGGAGGTGGCAGTCCCCGGGGGAGCGGGGAGGCTGAACAGGCCCCCTGCATTTTTATACAACTGCGCCCCGGGGAGGTGGTGGTCCCCGGGGCAGCGGGGGAGCTGCAAAGCTTCCCTGCATATAATTATGTTAATGCCCCAGGGAGGTGGCGGCACCAAGGGCTCCTCCCCTACATTATTTTATGTTACATTGTTGCCCCAGGAGGTGGCGGTCTCAGGGGTAGCGGGGGAGCCGTGATGCTCCCCCGCATACATTAAGTTACTGCCCCTTGGAGGTGGCGGTCCCCGGGGCTTTGATAAGCACTAGGAGGGGGCCCCTTGCACCCCTTCCTATATTTATTATACACTCCCAGGGCATGGCCCACCCAGGGGTTAGTTAAAAGCTTGCTTTTTAAAAATGAATTGCTGCAATTTCATGAATATTGCAGTATTTTTTGTTAATAAAATGCTTTTATGCCATGGTGCATGTGCAGTTCTTGCAAGATGTACGGCGAGAAAGAGTAGGGCAGCACGGGGACGCCGCAGTACAGGTAAGTTACTTTATTTCTTTTAAATTACTTTGTAAGTATTATTTTATTAGGGGGGTGGAGGCGGGTGGCGGAGCGGAGTTTTTCCCCAACTCCGTGGACCTCCGTGTAGTTGCACTCCGCCAGCTCCTCCCGGGGTTGCTAATTACCCCAGATAGTACATCACTCATGACATTCATCTACTATGACATCATTGATAATATCACTGTAATATTTGCAATGAAACTATTGATGAGAAAACTGTGCATGGCAGGGACCATGTAATTATACTTAAACACAAAACACATCAGCTAAACAAACCAAGCACCTGCTTACAATGTTGGCGACTATATATATATATATATATATACACACACACACATATATATATATATACACGCACACACATATATATATCAAACATCAAGTAGTTGCCCCTGGATGAAGTGCACTCTTTGAAAGAACCTTAATTTCATAGGAGCCACTTCGGTAAGTTGCACAACATGGCATCGCCTGACGTGTTTCGGAAAAACTTCCTTCTTCAAAGGCTGCACGCAAGAAAATATCCACAATTATCCATAAATAAATACCCTTTAAAACATCATAGTCCTCAAGTGAGTATAAAGCCAGTGCAAGGTTTTATGGGATTGGTAGTCTTTAGTAATGCCCATGTGGGCTGCCATTCCATTACGTGTTCAAAGTGCTTTTTAGGTCTCGCCTAGCGTTGCTGCGCACATGCGCAGCAACGCTCGGCGAGATTTAATGTAGATGAGTACTTTTAGAAAAGGGCTTTAAGCCCTGCCCCTTATTTCCATTGGCTGGCGTCACCATTTATGCTAAACGGTGGCCAGCCATTGGAAATAAGCTATCTGTGTTGCCTCCCTTTGGCTTTTTCTGCCGGCCCACTTGGACTGGCTCACCTGCTTTGCGTCTGTCGTAAGCGATTTCTTATCTTTATGGGGCCATGTGTTTCTAACACATGGCCCCATAAAGACAAGAGATCGGCTGCAGCGCGGTCCTCTTTCACTTTCGGGACCGCGCTTGTATAATAGTGCTGTGATCTGCATGCTTCCTAGTTAGGCTTAATAGAGGCGTGCGTGGTTATATCTTGGAAGATTCTGGTTATTTTATGCCGTCTCTATGTGTTTTCATTGCAGCCCTCGTGTGTCCAATCGTTGCCAGATTCTAGTATTTCCACTTTTGTAATCTATTCTGGTTTTTTGTAAATTGAAAAAATAATGTAATCGCCCTAATCCCATCGGCGGCTCATGTGCTACCGCAGAGATTTCTTTTTGAGCCCATCACCCAATGCCAGCCAGCCGCACCTCCCGCCCACTTCTCCTTCCCACACAATCTGGCAACTGTGCGTGACAAGTTCCTGCAGTGCCATGCTCGAACACTGACACTATTACAGTGCCCCCATCCGGAAGCTCACAAGCTGGAGGAGGGGGGTGCCTGAAATGGACACAAACCTTACGCATTCCCCTAAAACAGTCACTACTACCGTTAGGACTCGGATGCGCGCGTACTCCTAATCTCATCTTTCATCTACATGCGCGTGTCATGTACCAAATGATAAACTACCAGCGTCTGTAAAGCTGCTCTAGAGCCTACGAACCAGGTCAGCAGAGCTGCTCTAGAGGCAGAGAACCAGGTCAGCAGAGCTGCTGTAGAGCCAGAGAACCAGGTCAGCAGAGCTGCTTAGAGCCATAGAACCAGGTCAGCAGAGCTGCTTTAGAGCCAGAGAACCAGGTCAGCAGAGCCGTTGTAGAGCCAGAGAACTAGGTCAGCAAAGCTGCTCTAGAGCCTAAGAACCAGGTCAGCAGAGCTGCTCTAGAGCCAGAGAACCAGGTCAGAAAAGCTGCTCTAGAGCCAGAGAACCAGGTCAGCAGAGCTGCTGTAGAGCCAGAGAACCAGGTCAGCAGAGCTGCTTTAGAGGGAGAGAACCAGGTCAGCAGAGCCGCTTTAGAGCCAGACAACCAGGTCAGCAGAGCTGCTCTAGAGCCTAAGAACCAGGTCAGCAGAGCTGCTCTAAAGGCAGAGAACCAGGTCAGCAGAGCTGCTGTAGAGCCAGAGAAACCAGGTCAGCAGAGCTGCTTTAGAGGGAGAGAACCATGTCAGCAGAGCTGCTTTAGAGCCAGAGAACCAGGTCAGCAGAACTGCTATAGAGCCAGAGAACCAGGTCGGCAGAGCTGCTCTAGAGCCAAAGAACCAGGTCAGCAGAGCTGCTTTAGAGCCAGAGAACCAGGTCAGCAGAGGCGTTGTAGAGCCAGAGAACCAGGTCAGCAGAGCTGCTCTAGAGCCTAAGAACCAGGTCAGCAGAGCTGCTTTAGAGCCAGAGAACCAGGTCAGCAGAGCTGCTCTAGAGCGTAAGAACCAGGTCAGCAGAGCTGCTCTAGAGGCAGAGAACCAGGTCAGCAGAGCTGCTGTAGAGCCAGAGAAACCAGGTCAGCAGGGCTGCTGTAGAGCCAGAGTAGAGCCAGAGAAACCAGGTCAGCAGAGCTGCTGTAGAGCCAGAGAAACCAGGTCAGCAGAGCTGCTTTAGAGCCAGAGAACCAGGTCAGCAGAGCTGCTTTAGAGCCAGAGAACCAGGTCAGCAGAGCTGCTCTAGAGCCAGAGAACCAGGTCAGCAGAGCTGCTTTATAGCCATAGAACCAGGTCAGTAGAGCTGCTTTAGAGCCACAGAACCAGGTCAGCAGAGCCGTGGTAGAGACAGAGAACCAGGTCAGCAGAGCTACTCTAGAGCCAGAGAACCAGGTCAGCAGAGCTGCTTCAAAGCCAGAGAAATAGGTCAGCAGAGCTGCTCTAGAGCCTAAGAACCAGGTCAGCAGAGCTGCTCTAGAGCCAGAGAACCAGGTCAGCAGAGCTGCTGTAGAGCCAGAGAAACCAGGTCAGCAGAGCTGCTTTAGAGGGAGAGAACCAGGTCAGCAGAGCTGCTTTAGAGCCAGAGAACCAGGTCAGCAGAGCTGCTCTAGAGCCAGAGAACCAGGTCAGCAGAGCTGCTCTAGAGCCAGAGAACCAGGTCAGCAGAGCTGCTTTAGAGCCATAGAACCAGGTCAGTAGAGCTGCTTTAGAGCCATAGAACCAGGTCAGCAGAGCCGCTTTAGAGCCTAAGAACCAGGTCAGCAGAGCTGCTTTAGAGCCAGAGAACCAGGTCAGCAGAGCTGCTCTAGAGCCTAAGAACCAGGTCAGCAGAGCTGCTCTAGAGGCAGAGAACCAGGTCAGCAGAGCTCCTGTAGAGCCAGAGAAACCAGGTCAGCAGAGCTGCTGTAGAGCCAGAGTAGAGCCAGAGGAACCAGGTCAGCAGAGCTGCTGTAGAGCCAGAGAAACCAGGTCAGCAGAGCTGCTTTAGAGCGAGAGAACCAGGTCAGCAGAGCTGCTTTAGAACCAGAGAACCAGGTCAACAGAGCTTCTCTAGAGCCAGAGAACCAGGTCAGCAGAGCTGCTCTAGAGCCAGAGAACCAGGTCAGCAGAGCTGCTTTAGAGCCATAGAACCAGGTCAGCAGAGCTGCTGTAGAGCCATAGAACCAGGTCAGCAGAGCTGCTTTAGAGCCAGAGAACCAGGTCAGCAGAGCTGCTCTAGAGCCAGACAACCAGGTCAGCAGAGCTGCTTTAGAGCCATAGAATCAGGTCAGTAGAGGCTGCTTTAGAGCCAGAGAACCAGGTCAGCAGAGCTGTTGTAGAGCCAGAGAACCAGGTCAGCAGAGCTACTCTAGAGCCAGAGAACCAGGTCAGCAGAGCTGCTTCAAAGCCAGAGAACCAGGTCAGCAGAGCTGCTCTAGAGCCTAAGAACCAGGTCAGCAGAGCTGCTCTAGAGCCAGAGAACCAGGTCAGCAGAGCTGCTGTAGAGCCAGAGAAACCAGGTCAGCAGAGCTGCTTTAGAGCCATAGAACCAGGTCAGCAGAGCTGCTGTAGAGCCATAGAACCAGGTCAGCAGAGCTGCTGTAGAGCCAGAGAACCAGTTCAGAAGAGCCGTTGTAGAGCCAGAGAACCAAGTCAGCAGAGCTGCTCTAGAGCCAGAGAACTAGGTCAGCAGAGCTGCTGTAGAGCCAGAGAACCAGGTCAGCAGAGCCGCTCTAGAGCCACAGAACCAAGTCAGCAGAGCTGCTTTAGATCCAGAGAACCAGGTCAACAGAGCCGCTGTAGAGCCAGAGAACCAGTCAGCAGAGCTGCTTTAGAGCCAGAGAACCAGGTCAGCAGAGCCGTTGTAGAGCCAGAGAACCAGGTCAGCAGAGCCATTGTAGAGCCAGAGAACCAGGTCAGCAAAGCTGCTTTAGAGCCAGAGAAACAGGACATTGGGGCTTATTTACAAGTCCCTTGCGCCGCCGCTGCGTCACTTTTTCCCACACAAAAGTGAAGCACCGGCAGTGCAAGGGACTTGTAAATAAGCCCCATTGTGCCCATTCGAACGCAATAAAACAGTTACGTAACCTTCACACCACGGAAAAGGTGAAATAAAGCACCAGTTTCTAAAGTTATTGCTCTTTCCACAGTTACTGGTAACTCAAGTCTCCTGCCTGAGGTCTACTACATTTAGCTTTATAGCCAGAGAACCAGGTCAGCAGAGCTGCTCTAGAGCCAGAGAACCAGGTCAGCAGAGCTGCTCTAGAGCCAGAGAACCAGGTCAGCAGAGCTGCTTTAGAGCCATAGAACCAGGTCAGCAGAGCCGCTTTAGAGCCATAGAACCAGGTCAGCAGAGCCGCTTTAGAGCCTAAGAACCAGGTCAGCAGAGCTGCTTTAGAGCCAGAGAACCAGGTCAGCAGAGCTGCTCTAGAGCCTAAGAACCAGGTCAGCAGAGCTGCTCTAGAGGCAGAGAACCAGGTCAGCAGAGCTGCTGTAGAGCCAGAGAAACCAGGTCAGCAGAGCTGCTGTAGAGCCAGAGTAGAGCCAGAGAAACCAGGTCAGCAGAGCTGCTTTAGAGCCAGAGAACCAGGTCAGCAGAGCTGCTTTAGAGCCAGAGAACCAGGTCAGCAGAGCTGCTCTGGAGCCAGAGAACCAGGTCAGCAGAGCTGCTCTAGAGCCAGAGAACCAGGTCAGCAGAGCTGCTTTAGAGCCATAGAACCAGGTCAGCAGAGCTGCTGTAGAGCCATAGAACCAGGTCAGCAGAGCTGCTGTAGAGCCAGAGAACCAGTTCAGCAGAGCCGTTGTAGAGACAGAGAACCAGGTCAGCAGAGCTGCTCTAGAGCCAGAGAACTAGGTCAGCAGAGCTGCTGTAGAGCCAGAGAACCAGGTCAGCAGAGCCGCTCTAGAGCCACAGAACCAGGTCAGCAGAGCTGCTTTAGATCCAGAGAACCAGGTCAACAGAGCCGCTGTAGAGCCAGAGAACCAGACAGCAGAGCTGCTTTAGAGCCAGAGAACCAGGTCAGCAGAGCCGTTGTGGAGCCAGAGAACCAGGTCAGCAGAGCCGTTGTAGAGCCAGGAACCAGGTCAGCAAAGCTGCTTTAGAGCCAGAGAAACAGGACATTGGGGCTTATTTACAAGCCCCTTGCGCCGCCGCTGCGTCACTTTTTCCCACACAAAAGTGAAGCACCGGCAGAGCAAGGGACTTGTAAATAAGCCCCATTGTGCCCATTTGAATGCAATAAAACAGTTACGTAACCTTCACACCACGGAAAAGGTGAAATAAAGCACCAGTTTCTAAAGTTATTGCTCTTTCCACAGTTACTGGTAACTGAAGTCTCCTGCCTGAGGTCTACTGCATTTAGCTTTAGAGCCAGAGAACCAGGTCAGCAGAGCTGCTCTAAAGCCAGAGAATCAGGTCAGCAGAGCTCCTCTAGAGCCAGAGAACCAGGTCAGCAGAGCTGCTTTAGAGCCATAGAACCAGGTCAGCAGAGCCGCTTTAGAGCCATAGAACCAGGTCAGCAGAGCCGCTTTAGAGCCTAAGAATCAGGTCAGCAGAGCTGCTTTGGACCCAGAGAACCAAGTCAGCAGAGCTGCTCTAGAGCCTAAGAACCAGGTCAGCAGAGCTGCTCTAGAGGCAGAGAACCAGGTCAGCAGAGCTGCTGTAGAGCCAGAGAAACCAGGTCAGCAGAGCTGCTGTAGAGCCAGAGTAGAGCCAGAGAAACCAGGTCAGCAGAGCTGCTGTAGAGCCAGAGAAACCAGGTCAGCAGAGCTGCTTTAGAGCCAGCGAACCAGGTCAGTAGAGCTGCTTTAGAGCCAGAGAACCAGATCAGCAGAGCTGCCCTAGAGCCAGAGAACCAGATCAGCAGAGCTCCTCTAGGCCAGAGAACCAGGTCAGCAGAGCTGCTTTAGAGCCATAGAACCAGGTCAGCAGAGCTGCTGTAGAGCCATAGAACCAGGTCAGCAGAGCTCCTTTAGAGCCAGAGAACCAGGTCAGCAGAGCTGCTCTAGAGCCAGAGAACCAGGTCAGCAGAGCTGCTTTAGAGCCATAGAACCAGGTCAGCAGAGCTGCTGTACAGCCAGAGAACCAGGTCAGCAGAGCTGCTCTAGAGCCTAAGAACCAGGTCAGCAGAGCTGCTTTAGAGCCAGAGAACCAGGTCAGCAGAGCTGCTCTAGAGCCTAAGAACCAGGTCAGCAGAGCTGCTCTAGAGGCAGAGAACCACGTCAGCAGAGCTGCTGTAGAGCCAGAGAAACCATGTCAGCAGAGCTGCTTTAGAGCCAGAGAACCAGGTCAGCAGAGCTGCTTTAGAGCCAGAGAACCAGGTCAGCAGAGCTGCTCTAGAGCCAGAGAACCAGGTCAGCAGAGCTGCTTTAGAGCCATAGAACCAGGTCAGTAGAGCTGCTTTAGAGCCACAGAACCAGGTCAGCAGAGCAGTTGTAGAGCCAGAGAACCAGGTCAGCAGAGCTACTCTAGAGCCAGAGAACCAGGTCAGCAGAGCTGCTTCAAAGCCAGAGAAATAGGTCAGCAGAGCTGCTCTAGAGCCTAAGAACCAGGTCAGCAGAGCTGCTCTAGAGCCAGAGAACCAGGTCAGCAGAGCTGCTGTAGAGCCAGAGAAACCAGGTAAGCAGAGCTGCTTTAGAGGGAGAGAACCAGGTCAGCAGAGCTGCTTTAGAGCCAGAGAACCAGGTCAGCAGAGCTGCTCTAGAGCCAGAGAACCTGGTCAGCAGAGCTGCTCTAGAGCCACAGAACCAGGTCAGCAGAGCTGCTTTAGAGCCATAGAACCAGGTCAGCAGAGCCGCTTTAGAGCCATAGAACCAGGTCAGCAGAGCCGCTTTAGAGCCTAAGAACCAGGTCAGCAGAGCTGCTTTAGAGCCAGAGAACCAGGTCAGCAGAGCTGCTCTAGAGCCTAAGAACCAGGTCAGCAGAGCTGCTCTAGAGGCAGAGAACCAGGTCAGCAGAGCTGCTGTAGAGCCAGAGAAACCAGGTCAGCAGAGCTGCTGTAGAGCCAGAGTAGAGCCAGAGGAACCAGGTCAGCAGAGCTGCTGTAGAGCCAGAGAAACCAGGTCAGCAGAGCTGCTTTAGAGCCAGAGAACCAGGTCAGCAGAGCTGCTTTAGAACCAGAGAACCAGGTCAACAGAGCTTCTCTAGAGCCAGAGAACCAGGTCAGCAGAGCTGCTCTAGAGCCAGAGAACCAGGTCAGCAGAGCTGCTTTAGAGCCATAGAACCAGGTCAGCAGAGCTGCTGTAGAGCCATAGAACCAGGTCAGCAGAGCTGCTTTAGAGCCAGAGAACCAGGTCAGCAGAGCTGCTCTAGAGCCAGACAACCAGGTCAGCAGAGCTGCTTTAGAGCCATAGAACCAGGTCAGTAGAGCTGCTTTAGAGCCAGAGAACCAGGTCAGCAGAGCTGTTGTAGAGCCAGAGAACCAGGTCAGCAGAGCTACTCTAGAGCCAGAGAACCAGGTCAGCAGAGCTGCTTCAAAGCCAGAGAACCAGGTCAGCAGAGCTGCTCTAGAGCCTAAGAACCAGGTCAGCAGAGCTGCTCTAGAGCCAGAGAACCAGGTCAGCAGAGCTGCTGTAGAGCCAGAGAACCAGGTCAGCAGAGCTACTCTAGAGCCATAGAACCAGGTCAGCAGAGCCGCTTTAGAGCCATAGAACCAGGTCAGCAGAGCCGCTTTAGAGCCTAAGAACCAGGTCAGCAGAGCTCCTTTAGAGCCAGAGAACCAGGTCAGCAGAGCTGCTCTAGTGCCTAATAACCAGGTCAGTAGAGCTGCTCTAGAGGCAGAGAACCAGGTCCGCAGAGCTGCTGTAGAGCCAGAGAAACCAGGTCAGCAGAGCTGCTGTAGAGCCAGAGTAGAGTCAGAGAAACCAGGTCAGCAGAGCTGCTGTAGAGCCAGAGAAACCAGGTCAGCAGAGCTGCTTTAGAGCCAGAGAACCAGGTCAGCAGAGCTGCTTTAGAGCCAGAGAACCAGGTCAGAAGAGCTGCTCTAGAGCCAGAGAACCAGGTCAGCAGAGCTGCTCTAGATCCAGAGAACCAGGTCAGCAGAGCTGCTTTAGAGCCATAGAACCAGGTCAGCAGAGCTGCTGTAGAGCCATAGAACCAGGTCAGCAGAGCTGCTGTAGAGCCAGAGAACCAGTTCAGAAGAGCTGTTGTAGAGCCAGAGAACCAGGTCAGCAGAGCTGCTCTAGAGCCAGAGAA
This sequence comes from Calotriton arnoldi, assembly GCA_963921515.1. Taxonomy (NCBI): domain Eukaryota; kingdom Metazoa; phylum Chordata; class Amphibia; order Caudata; family Salamandridae; genus Calotriton; species Calotriton arnoldi. Next base: position 14,298 of record CAWUFW010024531.1, on the reverse strand, counting down.
CTAGGTCAGCAGAGCTGCTGTAGAGCCAGAGAACCAGGTCAGCAGAGCCGCTCTAGAGCCACAGAACCAAGTCAGCAGAGCTGCTTTAGATCCAGAGAACCAGGTCAACAGAGCCTCTGTAGAGCCAGAGAACCAGTCAGCAGAGCTGCTTTAGAGCCAGAGAACCAGGTCAGCAGAGCCCTTGTAGAGCCAGAGAACCAGGTCAGCAGAGCCATTGTAGAGCCAGAGAACCAGGTCAGCAAAGCTGCTTTAGAGCCAGAGAAACAGGACATTGGGGCTTATTTACAAGTCCCTTGCGCCGCCGCTGCGTCACTTTTTCCCACACAAAAGTGAAGACCCGGCAGTGCAAGGGACTTGTAAATAAGCCCCATTGTGCTCATTCGAACGCAATAAAACAGTTACGTAACCTTCACACCACGGAAAAGGTGATATAAAGCACCAGTTTCTAAAGTTATTGCTCTTTCCACAGTTACTGGTAACTCAAGTCTCCTGCCTGAGGTCTACTACATTTAGCTTTATAGCCAGAGAACCAGGTCATCAGAGCTGCTCAAGAGCCAGAGAACTAGGTCAACAGAGCTGCTCTAGAGCCAGGGAACCAGGTCAGCAGAGCTGCTTTAGAGCCATAGAACCAGGTCAGCAGAGCCGCTTTAGAGCCATAGAACCAGGTCAGCAGAGCCGCTTTAGAGCCTAAGAACCAGGTCAGCAGAGCTGCTTTAGAGCCAGAGAACCAGGTCAGCAGAGCTGCTCTAGAGCCTAAGAACCAGGTCAGCAGAGCTGCTCTAGAGGCAGAGAACCAGGTCAGCAGAGCTGCTGTAGAGCCAGAGAAACCAGGTCAGCAGAGCTGCTGTAGAGCCAGAGTAGAGCCAGAGAAACTAGGTCAGCAGAGCTGCTTTAGAGCCAGAGAACCAGGTCAGCAGAGCTGCTTTAGAGCCAGAGAACCAGGTCAGCAGAGCTGCTCTAGAGCCAGAGAACCAGGTCAGCAGAGCTGCTCTAGAGCCAGAGAACCAGGTCAGCAGAGCTGCTTTAGAGCCATAGAACCAGGTCAGCAGAGCTGCTGTAGAGCCATAGAACCAGGTCAGCAGAGCTGCTGTAGAGCCAGAGAACCAGGTCAGCAGAACTGCTCTAGAGCCAGAGAACTAGGTCAGCAGAGCTGCTGTAGAGCCAGAGAACCAGGTCAACAGAGCCACTCTAGAGCCACAGAACCAGGTCAGCAGAGCTGCTTTAGAAGCAGAGAACCAGGTCAACAGAACCGCTGTAGAGCCAGAGAACCAGTCAGCAGAGCTGCTTTAGAGCCAGAGAACCAGGTCAGCAGAGCCATTGTAGAGCCAGAGAACCAGGTCAGCAGAGCCGTTGTAGAGCCAGGAACCAGGTCAGCAAAGCTGCTTTAGAGCCAGAGAAACAGGACATTGGGGCTTATTTACAAGCCCCTTGCGCCGCCGCTGTGTCACTTTTTCCCACACAAAAGTGAAGCACCGGCAGTGCAAGGGACTTGTAAATAAGCCCCATTGTGCCCATTCGAACGCAATAAAACAGTTACGTAACCTTCACACCACGGAAAAGGTGAAATAAAGCACCAGTTTCTAAAGTTATTGCTCTTTCCACAGTTACTGGTAACTGAAGTCTCCTGCCTGAGGTCTACTACATTTAGCTTTAGAGCCAGAGAACCAGGTCAGCAGAGCTGCTCTAGAGCCAGAGAATCAGGTCAGCAGAGCTGCTCTAGAGCCAGAGAACCAGGTCAGCAGAGCTGCTTTAGAGCGATAGAACCAGGGCAGCAGAGCCGCTTTAGAGCCATAGAACCAGGTCAGCAGAGCCGCTTTAGAGCTTAAGAATCAGGTCAGCAGAGCTGCTTTGGACCCTGAGAACCAGGTCAGCAGAGCTGCTCTAGAGCCTAAGAACCAGGTCAGCAGAGCTGCTATAGAGGCAGAGAACCAGGTCAGCAGAGCTGCTGTAGAGCCAGAGAAACCAGGTCAGCAGAGCTGCTGTAGAGCCAGAGTAGAGCCAGAGAAACCAGGTCAGCAGAGCTGCTGTAGAGCCAGAGAAACCAGGTCAGCAGAGCTGCTTTAGAGCCAGAGAACCAGGTCAGCAGAGCTGCTTTAGAGCCAGAGAACCAGATCAGCAGAGCTGCCCTAGAGCCAGAGAACCAGGTCAGCAGAGCTGCTCTAGGCCAGAGAACCAGGTCAGCAGAGCTGCTTTAGAGCCATAGAACCAGGTCAGCAGAGCTGCTGTAGAGCCATAGAACCAGGTCAGCAGAGCTCCTTTAGAGCCAGAGAACCAGGTCAGCAGAGCTGCTCTAAAGCCAGAGAACCAGGTCAGCAGAGCTGCTTTAGAGCCATAGAACCAGGTCAGTAGAGCTGCTTTAGAGCCAGAGAACCAGGTCAGCAGAGCCGTTGTAGAGCCAGAGAACCAGGTCAGCAGAGTTACTCTAGAGCCAGAGAACCAGGTCAGCAGAGCTGCTTCAAAGCCAGAGAACCAGGTCAGCAGAGCTGCTCTAGAGCCTAAGAACCAGGTCAGCAGAGCTGCTCTAGAGCCAGAGAACCCGGTCAGCAGAGCTGCTGTAGAGCCAGAGAAACCAGGTCAGCAGAGCTGCTTTAGAGGGAGAGAACCAGGTCAGCAGAGCTGCTTTAGAGCCAGAGAACCAGGTCAGCAGAGCTGCTCTAGAGCCAGAAAACCAGGTCAGCAGAGCTGTATTAGAGCCATAGAACCAGGTCAGCAGAGCCGCTTTAGAGCAATAGAACCAGGTCAGCAGAGCCGCTTTAGAGCAATAGAACCAGGTCAGCAGAGCTGCTGTAGAGCCAGAGAACCAGGTCAGCAGAGCTGCTCTAGAGCCTAAGATCCAGGTCAGCAGAGCTGCTCTAGAGCCTAAGAACCAGGTCAGCAGAGCTGCTCTAGAGCCTAAGAACCAGTTCAGCAGAGCTGCTCTAGAGGCAGAGAACCAGGTCAGCAGAGCTGCTGTAGAGCCAGAGAAACCAGGTCAGCAGAGCTGCTGTAGAGCCAGAGTAGAGCCAGAGAAACCAGGTCAGCAGAGCTGCTGTAGAGCCATAGAAACCAGGTCAGCAGAGCTGCTCTAGAGCCAGAGAACCAGGTCAGCAGAGCTGCTCTAGAGCCAGAGAACCAGGTCAGCAGAGCTGCTTTAGAGCCTTAGAACCAGGTCAGCAGAGCTGCTGTAGAGCCATAGAACCAGGTCAGTAGAGCTGCTGTAGAGCCAGAGAACCAGTTCAGCAGAGCCGTTGTAGAGCCAGAGAACCAGGTCAGCAGAGCTGCTCTAGAGCCAGAGAACTAGTTCAGCAGAGCTGCTGTAGAGCCAGAGAACCAGGTCAGCAGAGCCACTCTAGAGCCACAGAACCAGGTCAGCCGAGCTGCTTTAGATCCAGAGAACCAGGTCAACAGAGCCGTTGTAGAGCCAGAGAACCAGTCAGCAGAGCTGCTTTAGAGCCAGAGAACCAGGTCAGCAGAGCCATTGTAGAGCCAGAGAACCAGGTCAGCGGAGCCGTTGTAGAGCCAGAGAACCAGGTCAGCAAAGCTGCTTTAGAGCCAGAGAAACAGGACATTGGGGCTTATTTACAAGCCCCTTGCGCCGCCGCTGTGTCACTTTTTCCCACACAAAAGTGAAGCACCGGCAGTGCAAGGGACTTGTAAATAAGCCCCATTGTGCCCATTCAAACGCAATAAAACAGTTACGTAACCTTCACACCACGGAAAAGGTGAAATAAAGCACCAGTTTTGAAAGTTATTGCTCTTTCCACAGTTACTGGTAACTCAAGTCTCCTGCCTGAGGTCTACTACATTTATTGTAATTTAAAACTTCAGGTATCAAAATGCAAAGTTGTGTGAGGTATTAGCCTTACACTGGCTGAACAACTGCCTCCTACCATAGGACTGTTACGAGTGTCTACAAATCTAAGATTCTATTTTGGGAAGTAGATGATGCACCTCATGCCTGCAACATAAAACAAGCATTTGCAATGCAATAGGGCTGCCATTACTAAAAGTTTGAGCTATTGGCGTTGCAAATGATAATGTTTGTTAGTTTTTGTAAAAAATATTCCAGCAGTAGCATAAGTAATGAAATAAAATCCACGTAAACCACCAGTACCACCACCACCAACACCACCAGTACCACCACCACCAGTACCAATACCACCACCACTACCACCACCGCTACAACCACCACAAGTACCATAACCACCACTACAATTATTACTATTACTACTCTGTGGTTATAGTAATAATAATAGTGGTAGTTATGGTACTGGTGGAAAATTACTATTATAAATTACAACACCTGTTAATTTTTCAAAAGGCATTGCCATTTACAATACCAATAGCTCTAAAACTCGCAGTTGCGAGACCTATTGCATTGTAAATGCTTGTTTATTGTTGTGCAAGTCTCACCCAAAAGTGCGCTCCTTCACTCAGTCCTTCAATCCACAAAATGCTGCCCCAATAAGCCAGCTGCAGCCCGCTGAGATCCTCCGGTGGTGCACTCCACGGCCGGGCCATAAAACTTTACAAAAGGACCTAATTAAATTTCTGAAGAAGCACTGTCTTTTCTTTCTCCACTATTGTGTCTGGGTCTCCTCTCTCCAGCTACTGGAAGGCCAGCAAAACACTGTCTGGGAAAACAACCCTACCTTCATCCTGTGCAGAAGAACAAGCCACAGGCTTCAAAAATGGAACCCGTAAGCCTCCATGAGTGACTCTGGGTAACTCATGCACACAATGCATGTTCAGGGTTTGCGCATAGAAGCAGGACTTTACAAGAGTGGGCCGCCAATTCTCCATTCCAGTGACACGGAAAAAAAGGTCTGGCCCAACTGCTGATTCACAAAACACAGTATGCTGTGAAATAATACTATACATGCTTATCCCATGATAAGGATAATAGTCCTCAGCCAGCTAGATGACGGCACACCTCATGCATCCCTCCAGGTCACAGGACAGGTCCAGGACCTCATTCATTTCAAGGAGGACCAGGCCTAGGCCTTCGCACACCCAATACATTAGTGGGAGGCAGGGACCAATATTAATAAACCTACATTCTGGATACTCGCAGTCAGACAATCACGGCAGGGAACACAACTATAAATCACACAGAGAACAGTCTCATCCTAATACTTTTTGTGGGTCTCCCTCTCCTGACATTCAGCAATGGTGATAAATAGCATTGTATACTTTGTACTTTGTATGTGTGTGTATGTGTGCGTGCGTGTGTATATATATATATATATATATATATATTTATATATACAAATATATATGTATATATAAATATATTCACTGAAAAAAACAAAGGTTACAGGGACGTTATAGTTAGAAATAGAATTTAAAAAACTAAGAAATTCACTGAAAAAAACAAAGGTTACAGGGACGTTATAGTTAGAATGACATTTCACTTGTACAAAGCTGGTAAAATTCAGCAGTTATAGTTTTCTGAGCTTACTGTAACTCACGCCCCCGCAATGCACTGCTTATGACCTCACATATTACATCACTCATGACATGGTCAGTGACATCACTGATTGCATCACTGATGACATCTCAAATGACATCACTCATGACATCACTGATGACATCATCCACAGAATCTCTGATGCACCCCCTCACACCCCAATATAACCTTTCATAAACCCACTCCAACTTCCACACTACCATTCTCAAAACCATTGACACACCCATACCAGTACTTATTCACCCACCTAATGATTCATAGGTCTACACACACATCCACTCAGTCACCCATACAGCCACTCGTACACCATCTCACTCACTAATACAACCACTGATAGATCCACTCATACACCCATACAGCCACTCACACACTGTCAGTCACTCATAGAGCTACTCACACCCCTACTCACTCACCTATAGAGTCAATCACACAACCCTTACTCACCTATACAGTTATACACACACCCACTCACTTATTCATACAGATACTAACAGATCGTCACTCACCTACACAGTCACTGACACAAGCACACACTCACCCATACAGCCACTATCTCAATCCTTCACTCACACATACAGTCACTCATATACTCCAACACTCACCTATACTGCCTTTCACATATCCAGTTACTCACCCATATACCACTGACACATCCATTCACTCACTGACACAGCCATACACACACTCAGTCACCTATAACGCCCCTCACTTATGCACTCCCTAACCCATACAGCCACTGACTCACCCACTCACTCATCCATGCAGGCAGTCACACACCCTCTCACTCACCCACACAGACACTGATACACCCATACAGGTACTCAGATACCCAATCAATCACCCATACAGCCACTCACATAGGGCAGCGGGGTGCCGAACGGGCCCCCAGCATATTTGTACAATAGTGCCCCGGGGAGGTGGTAGTCCCCGGGGCAGCGGGGGAGCTGCAAGGCTTCCCCACATTTAATTATGTTACTGCCTCGGGGAGGTGGCGGTCCCTGGGGCAGTGGGGGAGCCGTGATGCTCCTTGTGTATAATAATGTTACTGCCTCAGGGAGGTGGCAGTCCCTGGGGCAGCGGGGGAGCTTCAGGGAGGTGACGGCCCCCAGGGCAGCGGGGGCCAAACCGCCCCCCTGCATTTTTATACAACAGTGGTCTGGGGAGGTGGTGACCCCCGGGGCAGGGGGGAAGCTGCAAGGCTCCCTGCATATAATTATGTTACTGCCCTGGGGAGATGGCGGTCCCCCGGTCTGCAGGGGAGGCCTACATTGTTTTATATTACATTTTTGCCCCGGGGAGGTGGGGGTCCCCGGGGCAGTGGGGGAGCCGCGATGCTCCCCTGAATATATTAATGTTACTGCCCCGGGGAGGTGGCGGTCCCCGCAGCTTTGATGAGCCATAGGAGGGGGGCCCCATGCACCCCCTCCTATATTTATTATGTGCCCCCGAAACCCTGCCCACCCAGGGGTTATTTAAAAGCTTGCTTTTTACAAAATAAAGGCAGCAAATTTGCGAATAACGCAGCAAGTTGTTTTTTTTTAATGCTTTTATGCCATGGCGAGGTCCCAGGAGGATCTCAATACCATGGCTTGGGGGTCAGGGTATTCCTAACCTGCCCCCTTTTTTTAATTTTTACTTTCAGCCGAGTCCCAAGATGGCTGACAACACTTTTTTGGTTGAAGTGTTGGAAGCCAATCAGAGCAGTGCAAATCCCGGCACAAGCTCGTCTTTTTTCACGAAGGATTCACGACCAGAGATATCATTATAATTTTCAACTTACATTTCTGAAAAACTACTGAAGGGGTTTACACCAAATAACAAAAAGCACAATCTGCATAACAACATCTACCTTTCTGCCAAATTTGGTGTAATATCGTCCAGCAGTTCGGGCTGTAGGTTTGTTCCTATGGGAATTAACATTACAAATACACCCGTATTTCGCACCCCTATTCCTCAGACCTCACCCCCAAACTTACCATGACACACAGAACCTACGTTGAAACTTTTTGGGGAAAATTTCATGAATATTGGTCAAACGACACCAAAGTTAAAGGCAAGCCAAAAAATGCTTTTCCTATGGAAACTAGGTCCTAACTATAACTACCTACTGGCTAATGCCAGTAGGTAATATATATGTATATATACATATTCATATATATTCACTGACAAAAACAAATGTTACAGGGACGTTATAGTTAGGCTCAGATTTTACACACACAAAACCATAGAAATTCAGCAATTATAGTTACTTGAGCAACTATAACTTACGCCCCGCAATGCACCTCACATATTACATCACTCATGACATGGTCACTGACATCAATGATGACATCTGAAATGACATCACTGATGCCATCACCCAGTGAGTGTGTTTCGGAAAAGTTTCTGAGACTTAAAGATATATACGAAGCTACTCCATAAGTGAAATTACTATTCTTTCTGTACTACTGAATGATACTATTTCTAACATATGTCATCTGATCTATAATCCAGTTTTTAAAGTGGTTGTACTATTTATCAGTAAACTAGCCTCTACACTGATACGTGTCCCCTTTTGCTGTATATATCTATATCTATATATATATATATATATGGTAGTGCTTTGCAAAAGTCTAAGCTGTTTATTGAGACTTCACTCCACAGTAATGGCTGAGTATAGTTCTGTTTTATGACAGCCTGACTAGTTTCCTTAGACCTCTGTCTGTTGTAATGAATGACTGTGGTAATAGATTGCAATCAATTCATCTGTTCACTAAGACCTTTCTCTAGGGTGATGGCTCAGTGCAGTAGACATTTATAACAGACTCACCTCTCTCCTCACACCTTTCTCCAGGAAAAAGAATAATTTTACTAGTGGTTTGTCACACAGTAGCCTGTACGCTAAGATCTCTCTACTGGTTGCAGGGGTGTGGAATTTAATAAAATATCTACTTGTCCAATGGGACAGGTTGTTTCATTAATCTACTTGTCCTGTAACACAATCCACTTGTCCTTTTGGTGCCATGTATTGTAATGACAAATTATGCCAGCAATCTCATGATATAAGAGCTCTGATATTAGCCTCTCTGATTATGGGCCTGATTAAGAGTTACGCAGTCCATCAGACCGCCGAACCCATGGTGTACTGGTGGTCCTCCCTTCGTATTATGAATACGGTGGTGGGACCTCCACCGGCCCGCCGCAACTGCCAGGGATCATGGATCTCGTAGCAGTGGCACGGCGGTCAGAGACCCGAATATGCTTGGCGGGGCCGCTGCGGCACTGCCAAGCATATTAGGAATTTCCTGACCGCCTCACTTTAAATGGCGGTGAGCCTGCCATTAAAAGTGCAGTGGTGAGGAAACTTGCCACATGGCCTGAGTATGCATGCAGGGAGGCACATACTGTGCCCCCCTGTCTCCATGCACCCCTTTTCCTGCACAGCATGCACTTTACAGTCCATGCCTTGCAGGAACGGGCTTTGGCGTTCCCATTGTGGTGCCCTTTTAATTAGCACCGCTGTGGGAATGCCGAAGGACTGCCCACCAGACCAGGAGACAACTCCTAATCTGGCGGGCGGTCTGACTAAGAGTTTGGCGGTCCGGGAGCGGGGTGCTGGCACAGAGAAAGATTGGATATTTACTCTGGACAAGGGAAGAAGTAAAACTTCTTCCAGGGTTGTGGAAAAAAAGGGATTGTTGGGAATGTGAACTTGTTAACGCTCAACGGATTTTTACATGAGACAATTTACACATGCATATTTGCTCATGCTAACATGCAGTTCAAAAATATTTTCTAGGAGTACGATTTCCTGACCTACTTCTGTACATTCTTGTGAATTCATGAACGACATAAATCTGCACTAATGCAAGGACATATACCATGGGTGCACTTTTGTGATTTCCTTTAAGAATTAGGTCCCTATTTAGGTCTTAACCAATTCCTTCTGATTTAATTAAATTCGATGTATCTCTCTCTCTGTCTGCAGGCTGGCTTCTTTGTGAGTGACAGCAGTCTGCTCTTTCACAAGGAGCATATCAGCACGCAAAGTAGCTTTTTCCAGTGCCAGGAACCACTGTGGCCATGTGTGGTTTTGAGAACAAAAATATTTTTGCTTTTGCCAATGTTTGTAATAATGATGTGCCTGGCAGCTCACACAAATTTTTTTTACAAAAACCATGTCAAAACAAGACCGGCATTAACAAAACCAAAAGGCTGACCACCAATGTTACACCCATTGGATTTGCCAATGTTTGTTTATTTTCATGTTTTCTATACTTTTGTTGAAACTGGTTACACTGATTTTCCATTATGAATATTTTTGGGAAATACTTGCGTGCATCGACACATTTTACTAAATGATGCTACAAAGAAATTGTTACCTAAAATTTTACAGTAGTTTAGGAAAAAGTTTTTTTCCCAGTTAAATCTTTTTAGGAACTTTTATTTTGAAATCAAAAAATCATCAATCTTGCTTTCAGACTTTTGCATATATTTGCATCTAATCAGAGAGTATTCTGGGAGCATTATACGTAGCCTCATATTGTTAAACTTTGCTAACGTGTGTACACATTTTTATACTGGAACCCCTGTCAGTAGTGCAGTCTGAACTACCATTTCCTTAGAGTGCTCACCCTAATAATAAAGGCTTTCTATTTATGAACCATAAAAACAAGTTTGAACAGCATTAACACATGGACCCAAATATTGCACTGCAGACAATGCCCTACCATGATCCATAATGTGGTACTGTAATTTGGCAGCTAAAGGGTTTGTGCTGCCAGGAGTAGGGCCAACTCGTCCAAAGAACAAAATAAACATGAAAACCTGTTGTTTTTGACCCTAAACAATATGTCCTTGGCATCGGGCTATACGAATTCCACACCCCTGTTGGTTGTAGTGGTTTGTGTAAATCTGACATTTACACTAAAACCTCTTTCCAGGTTCACAAATGGTGCTGTTGTGGTTTGAAATAGACTCACCTATACCGTTAGACGTTTTACTTTGGTCAGTGGTGTTTAGAGTAGTGGTTCAGAAAAGACAGGAAAATCCCCTGCGAAGTGTCTGTTATGTGATAAGTGAGTGTAGTAGTTGATAAGGATACAGTGAGCTCTGTGCTGTACATCTCTCACCAATGTCTCCTTATTCTTTCAAAATTAAAATGGCACTTTATGATATTGAAGTTTACTTTACTGGATGATATAATTAGTGATGTCATCGGTGATGTTATTTGAGATGTCATCAGTGATGTCACTGACCATGTCATGAGTGAAGTAATATGTGAGGTCATAAGCAGTGCATTGCGGTCCCATAAGTTATAGTTAGCTCAGGTGACTATAAGTGCTGAATTTCTATGGTTTTGTGTGTGTGAAATCTGAGCCTCACTATAACGTCCCTGTAAACTTTGTTTTTTCCATTGAATTTCTAAGGTTTTTTAATTCTATTTCCTAACTATAATGTCCCTTTAATCATTGGTTATTTCAGTGAGTTTCTATGTTTTTAATGCTATTTCCTAACTATAATGTCCCTGTTACCTTTGGTTTTTTAGTGAATTCCACCGGTTGTTTAAATATAAATTGTACTACAATTTCACCTATAAGTTCAGTTTAGTAATATACATTTTTACAAGTTTATAAATACATTTTATTCATACATTTATTCTTATTATACATTTTAAAAGTAACAATTATCAAATCAACGTAGCATAACTTACGTAAACGTTCCATAAATGTAATACAGAAAGTCTTTTCATTCATTTTATGGATCTGCGCTTCCGCCGCAATGCCACCACGAATCAGCCGCAAATCCAGGAACACACCCAAACCTCAATTTCTCATTGGATACAGTAAGTCTGCACCCATCTGTATTGCAAACCACACACTAAATCAGTTATTTGGGTTTCACATCTCTCTGAAAACCACAGCTCCATTGTTTCTTTTAGCTTTCCTTCAAAAGCAGAGAGTTTCAAAGTTAAGATCTCTTCAGCTGAAGATAGAAGAGAAGGGAAAGAGCAGGGCAAAGAAGAAGACTTATCACCGCCAAAGAATTCCTCCGACGTTTGAAAATATTACTCCCTTCTTTCAGTAGAAAAGATATTTCTTCCAAAATATGTCCAATGCAATGTATCCGGCAATAAAATGGTCAAGAGGTACGGTGAAGAAATATTCACATAGCTCATCCTCTAATTGGAAACACCTGATAACCATACATACAATGATATATCACAGGATGATAAGAGAGAGGGAAGGTGGTGCATCATTGCCAGCAGCTGGACCATCTGTGTGACCCTTACCACCTGACCAGATGGTTACCATTACCGCTGTTTCACCAAAACTACAAGATATGGTCACTCATGGGGCAAATGCCATGTGCCAGTTGCACTAAAAATGTAATCTGTTGGCCAGTGTATGGATGCTGTCAACAAGCATAATTGTTAATTTTCTTTCCACTCACCTTTCCATCATCCATTCCTCTTTAATAAGTAGATATCTGAAAAGCAAGAGTAGAATACATTTAACTTGACATTACATACTATTAGATTACATACTGTAAGCAAGTGAGTAACTTCATAAATGGTTATGTCAGTGTATAAGAGGCTTTGTAAGTGTCTGAGTATGGGTATATAGATGGGTAAATGAGTTGCTTTACGGGTGGGTGTCTGGGTGTGTGAGTAGGGTTGAGTGGATAAGTGAGTGAGTGTATCAGTGCCTCTGTGGGTGTGTCACTGGATGTGTAATTAGCTGTGTTGGTGTGTGACTGGGTGTGTTAGTGACTGTATGGGTACAAGAGCTCCCGCCCCGCCCTCTGTCCCCACCCTGAGCCCCAATCCCTCCCCTTGGGTCAACCCCTTATTCCCCTCTCCACTCATACCAGATTTAATGCTCTAACAGACTTAGAAGGCTGTGATTGACAGAGGATGAACAGGAGAACTCCCACTCCTGTTCAAAACTCTATCACTCTAGGATCAGAAAGTACTAAGCCCTTGACCGCAATTCGTGATCAGGTCAAACACATTAATTTAATAACGTGGAATATCGCTGGATTAAGTTCCAAATTGTCTGACCCTGATTGGCTAAAAATTGTTACTATCTACGATCTGATCTGTTTCCAAGAAACATGGGAAACCGGGACAATTAATTTAGATGGCTATCGCTCTTCCCACACTGCTGCCCTTCCGTCTAAATCAGGTCGAGCCAAGGGAGGGATCCTGACTTTGTTGAAAAACATCCTAAGACTAGAAGTCCTGTCATATTACAATGTTTCATCTAATTATCACCTATTTCCTTTAAAAGGTCCAGGTGATGGGTGACTTTAACGTACATTGATATCATTTTTCAAACTTAGTAGCATGCGGCATAATCGTTGAGGCTGGCGAGCCTTTATTCCATTTCAACCATAATTCTTACAGAGAAGCCCACAACAGATTCCTTGTGATCAATAACTTAGAGATCTGGAACCCTATAGATTTAAGCTCAGGTATGTTGCAAAACACATTTGGCACGCCTTCACAGGGTTCAACAATTGACTATATAATTATATCGGAACCCCTCAAAAAATCCATTTCCAAACTTGAAATCAAATATCTTAACTTTAGCGATCATGCTGCCATTATTGGTAAACTGGATTGGGCAGGAATCCATTTGGAACAGCCGCGGCATGTTAAACCCATGATAGTAAGGAACAATGGGACTATCCTTAAATGGGCTACAATAGACAAATCATCCATTGTTTCGACCGTGGTTGCAAATAGGCAAAACGATGTTATGACCTGCCTAGAAGCGGTACTAGATCCTATCCAGGTAACCACGGCATTTGAACTGATATTACTTGAGATCAAAGACCTCTTAACTAGAAGAAACACCATTGGTAAAACTACAGGCCCCAGATGGTTAAACCAAGCTTGTACCAAGTCCCTATCAGTTTTACATCAAGCTCTTAGAACAACGCCCAGAGATGTGGAACTAGCCAAGCCTCTCCGTCTCCAATACAAAGAAGCCAGGAAGATCAGAATTAAAACCCTAAAGGAAAAAGCTTGGGAACAGTTGTATCTAGCAGCTATCTCAAAAACCACCAGGGACTTTTGGAGTATTATTAATGCTCCCTTTCTCAAGCCACCTTCAGCCCCAAGTTTGGATTGCCATGTGGATGAGGAATCCTGGGTTGCACACTTCTCTTTAATATGCGACCCAAAAGCTGAAGGGGTGATTATACAGCAGGCACCCATTTCCTCTCCCACGAAACCCCTCCTGACTTTTAATCATCATGAGATTAAAGAAGCTCTGATGCATTGCTCCATCAATAAAGCCCCCGGCCCGGATGGTACTCCTATAGATGTTTTCACTGACCAGCCGGACTTATGGGGACCGTTGCTGACAAACGTCTTTAACGCAGTCACCAAGATGGGTCCACCAGACTCATGGAAGAAATCTATTTTAATCCCAATCTATAAGAAAGGAGACAAATCCGAGGCCAAAAACTATAGACCAATTTCATTGCTGGACAGCACAGCTAAACTTATGGGTAGGGTTTTATTGAACAGACTTGAGGAATGGGCTACTAGCAACAACGTCTTGATTCCAGTCCAATATGGTTTTAAAAAGGGAATGGGCACTCAGGATCACTGCCTCAATTTGAGTCTTCTAATCGCCAAGTATACTCAAGCCAAGCAAGGCAAGTTATACTTGGCTTTTATGGACTTAACAGCAGCATTTTTCTCTGTTGCACATCACCATCTATGGAGGATAATGCAAGAAATGGGCATCAATGAGGCAGTTATTTCCTTCATCCGGCAGCTTTATTCGTCAGCATCGGCTAGCATCCGATACGGGAGGCAGGGAGAGTGCACTAGGGCGTTTCCTTTTTTTTTTTTT
>CAWUFW010024530.1:0-58838 GCA_963921515.1 Calotriton arnoldi | reverse complement strand
TGGTGGCGGTTTTGGGTGTTTCCGCTGTGAATCCGACCGTCGTGGACGGTTTTTCACCGGCTCCGCCCGCTGCGGGTGGGTTTTCATTGCCTCTTTCCGCCGCAGTCGGGATTTTTGGGCGGTTGATCCTAATCTGACCGCTGGTTTTGCCGCAGTGCCAGCGGGCGGTTCATTTCCGCTACCATGGCGGTCGGGGTGGTTTTCTGACCGCCATCCTAATAGGCCCCTTAGAGACTTAATTGATATTTAAAGATTATTAAGTTAGTGAGAGGAATCAAGAAATATATTAAAAACTCTTTATGAGTGAATGGGTTTGGACTCCATATCAATTCAGGGGAGTGCCCTTTCAAAAGCCCAATTGATATGAGTTCATCCCCGTTTACTTTAAAGAAAATGGGCAGATTTAAAAAATAATAATAATAGTAATCTCTCATTTGAAAAGCTATCGGAGACATGGTGGTCTGCTGAACCTGCAGAACATTATCCCTGTGATTGTGTCCAATCGAATCCAGTCGCTGTTTGCGACCTACCTCATGAATATTATTTGTGACTTTTTCTGATTTGGAATTTGTACATAGTTTGGGTCCACAGAGGTGGGAAAAATGCTGGTCACAAATTGAGAATACTTTATGCGATGTAATAATACACCTGGCCCTTAGTTATCCCAATACCTTTGCTCCTTTATCTTTTGATGAGATGCTATCAGGAGCAGGTCCCCTTCCTGTCTCACCCCCTTTTCGGTGGGAAGACAGCCGGAAAAATCAGAACAGCCCAGAAGGTGTGCCCACCTCTTCCAACCCCACCCCTCAGGTGGGGGAGGCGAGGTGAAGCCCACTCTTCAGTGCCCCCCATCTTGCAGATGGCAGGCACCCTTCAACCGAGGTCAGGGATTGTGCCCACTTCCCCACGTGGGGTGGGCCTGATTCACAGAACTAACTTACGTCAAAAACGTAAACGTCAAAGTTAGTACTTTTTAGGTATTCACAGAATACACTTTCTCTTTTGGTTATTCACAGAATGAACTTACTCATTTCGGTATTCACAGAAGTTAGTAGTCTCAAAGTTAGGATCTAACTATCTGTGAGTACGAGAATGAGTAAATTCATTCTATGAATACCAAAATGAGTAAGTGTATTCTGTGAAATACCTAAAGTACTAACTTTACGTTTACGTTTTTGACGTGAGTTAGTTCTGTGAATCAGGCACTAAGGGTGTAGTCACCCTAAGGATAGGATGGGGAGAGGATGTGGTCTAACGGCTAGGGCGGTCGACCTCGTAGCTGGGGAACCGGGTTCAAGTCTCAGCAGGGACGCTAAACATCCTATGATTCTGTGCAAATCACTTAATTTCCCCATGCCAAACAAAAAAAGTAATCTGACCATCTGTAATGCAACTGGTGGTCATGTAAAGCGCTCTGATACCTTCGGGTCTAGTTTGCGCTATTTAAAACTCCCCCACGCAAAAAAAAGGATAGTAGCCTATTGGCCACTACCTCGAGACCCCAAAAAATGCCCCCTTAAATACAGTATTTAGGGGGCAGCCCTGAACCCAGAATTAATGACCTAAGAAGACTGGAACCCGAAGACGTTGCAGCAGTGAAGACTCCAGGTCCAACTGACTTGGTCCCTGCCCTACAGGCCTGCCTGTAGGTCCAAATTGCCCTGCGCAGAAAACAACAGCTCCAAAAAGGATCAGCAACATCCAGACTTGGTGAGGACTGATCCACTACTTCAACAAAGACTCAAGACTCCTGAGGACAGTGGCCCTGTCCACAATAGAAGATCAAGCCCCTGCGGAACCAAGAACCCCTGCTCCAGGATTCGACTCTTTACCCGTCGCCCACGACCCGTGTCCAGAGGGTCCACCAGTCCTGAAGTGGTTCCCCAGCAGTCCTGACCTCCAATCCATCAAATGGTTTCACCTCCAGGTACATTGTCGACACCTGCAGCCTCTTCACGACGACCCCCTTGACCACGACCTTCCCGGTAAGGAGAAACCCGATGTCCCAAGACATCCCTGAATCCTCCGGCTCTGTGTCCTGGTGACCAGAACCAACGGTGCCCTGACATCGTCTGGCATCTCAACTCCTTCCCCTGTCTGTTGGTTCCCTCGAAGAGACCTCCCGGTCTGAGCCTGCATTCTGAAAACGGAACCGACGATCTACATAGGATAAAATTAGCCGCCCGAAGCTGTGTGGGCACCCTGAACCGGGCCGCCCGTGTGCCACTAGTGATGTGGTTTTGGTGCTGCCTTGGCCCCCCTTTATACTTGCCTTAAGTCCTGAAGATTGTCCTTGAAGGCCGCTTTACCTCCCTGTGAGCAGCCTCCAACCGATGTGCCCCTAGTTTCAATTGACAAGCATTGGCACACCTGCACTCTGCACCCGGACGCCCTAGTGCCGCTGGTGGTGCACCTCGAGTGCAGAATTGAACCTTGGGGAACCTTAGTTTTACCCTCCCAAACTCAGTTACCAAAACTATTTACTTACCTGCAAATTTAACTCTGATTTTTTCTCCGTGGAATTGCATAGTTTTTTTTTTATCTGAAAAATGTTCTGTGTTGACTGTGTCTTATACTGCAACAAAAGTAACTAAGGGGCTGATTACGATGTCGGTCGGAAGGCCATCCGAGGGCCTGTCAGAGGCGGACCGTCCGACTGACTCGTTATTAGATGCGGTTGTTCTGACCGATGCATTATGATGTCCAAAACCCATTGGTTACCGACAGACTCGGTTACTCTGAATCTGACTGGATATTCTGACCGGGAAGCCATCGGGAACGCCCGAATGGAGCCGTTCAGAGCCACTTCCGAGTCCAAACACGCCCGCCCGTTATGATGCGTATTTCTGCTGCGCCGAATCTGTCGGGCCAACCACCTCGTCAGAGCAAGCTGAAGGTGAGTATTTCAACTCCGGATCTTGTCACAACACACTTCCTGCGACCTCTGCTGTGCAGCTATGGAGTCCATCGTGCATGTCATCCCTCTACTATACATCTACGATGAATATTACAACCCCAACCGACACGGTCATCGTCGCTGGTAAGTTAGAAACCTACCCCTACATATCAATGCAACTACCCAGCAAAAGTCAATACAGTAGAAAGTGTTCCGTAGCATGTTGTGTATGGCAAATGAGAGAATGTCATCATCAGGTAGGTACAGTCAAACCGCAAAATACTGGGAGAAACACACATTTTACGTTGGAACAGGAGTGCTCATAGTTATAGATATGCATGGATAACGAAATGAATGCATGAGTACACCACAGCATACAATGAAACATCACAGGGCAACAGAAGTTCAATGCACTAACAAAAGTATGTCCACAGAGACGCATGCACTGGCACCATGCCCACACCTACATGCATCAGTTCCCCAGGAAAAATCCAAATATCTGAAATGCATACAAATACAACATCTCATGTCATAGGAAGTCACATTGCAGGAAGTTACACCATTCATCCTAATTACCTTGCCATTTCCAAAACATCAGAGGAAGAAGCACATTATCTACTCTGTATAGCTTTAAAATAAACAACAACATGTATAAACCACATGGGAAAATAAAGTCAAATTATATGGATGATCTACCAAGTAGCAATACAATACATCCACTCAATCTGATGGAACACCTAGGCCTAGCTTGTTTACTATCTCACACCTCACTTTACCTGATGCATCAATTGTTGACTGACCAATACATGTCTCTAAACAACAAATTGACTACTACAGGCCAACCTGGCCTGCCACTTGCCCATCAGCCCAATCCCACAGTCCCACAACCTATGTCCAGATGAGTACAGCAATTTCTGAGCAAGTATCCACCAAAGCCTACGTCCACCATCATCTCAGCCTCACTGCAGGGCACATGGCCAGGTCATCATAGGGAGTCACAACCAGAATGGGATGTTGGATGTGTCAGGAATAACAACATGTGAAGAATCCAGCACTGATCCAGAGCAGGACTCAGACAGATGAATTCCCTTACATATAATCCCTAGCATGCATACAGGTCTGCTAGCATGCACACAGCACTCAAACACATTGGGACACAACTAATTTGGAGCCCCATATGCTTTGCCAGGCCAGGTTTACATGCCCCCTGGTGGACCCTTGCAATTCACCCACCACTGTTCACTCAGGCCAGCCAGCAGGGCATTGGATAGGATACCTGCCTGTACAGTCAGGACATGGTATCAAAATGTCCCACTTGGAGTTACAGCACTCAAAAAGGTACAAAGTGATAACAGTAAACATGGAGCGGGCATCTAACCTGCAGGAACACAAAGGATGGTTCATCATCCAAAACCTTGGTGAAGCAATACACACATCTCAAAACTAAGACAATTTCTCACATACAAAAGACAGAGACAGGGAAATGCGTTTGCTGGCATATGGCACAATGAATGTCTCCACACACAAGTCACAAGACATTTCAACATCCAAAACAAAACCTCACTATCAGCTCATTTTCATGTCCTGGACACAAATTGGGATGGATATAAATCATCTTTCATTAAGCAGGCAATGCAGATCTGGTCAGATGGCCATAACAAACATTCATCAATGAGTCAAGCATAGCACAACAGGGGAATATGGTACAAAATTGAACAACATGATAAACATAACAAGCTAGAACAGCACAGAGAGATCATGTGCATTTAGAAGGTCAGCAACACACATACCTCACAGGCCACACATGGGGGGGAGACTGTGGCCTCTGGTACAATAGCCATTGTCAACAGTTGACATTGTAGCATATGTGAACTCTAAAAGACACTGCTACACGTGAACAAAGGAGGAAATGTCATGCAGACAGTCTGCCTCACATGACAGAGCAGCTGCCTCATCTAGCCATGTCCGGAACACCTCTGATAGGTCCATGACCACATGTCTGTGACCCTTCCCCTACAAAGTCCTACACCCATCCAGTGGCTCTTCATGTAACAAATTGTCCTACAGCTTAGCTATTGCAATCCTGTGGAGGCACACAACTCACTCCCTGTGCTGTGCAGTAGCCTCAGCCCTACACCATTAGCGAGTTGCTGTGCACAAGTCTTGGGACTGCAGTGGCGTAACAATGCATGCAATTGGCCTGGCGTCTGATGAGCATTCACAAATCAATCCTTTCATTGGATAACTTTAAAAACATAATCTACAGGAATATCCCTCTCTGCATCCACTCCAATGGAAGGAGGTTGAACCAACCCCTCACTGGGCCAAGTACATCTGTAACTCCACACCACAGGTGTGCAGCATACAGCCATTTCCAGAACATATGTATCAATTACAAAATACGTGCATTACATCGTGTGCACAGGTGGCAGGACACAAACTGTCGTGGTCGGACAGCTAAGGTGAGACATGCCCTGTGCCAGATGTCAAATTGAATGGAATTGAGTTTGGCATCATGACATACTGTACATCAGTAGTGCGTAGTCTATTCTCACTCCTCTCCCGTGGAGGACTGATAATATGTCAGTGTCCCATAGCTAGCGAGCAGGTGACAGTGGGTCATTCTTCATGTGTCCAAACACATCAATAAATAAGATCACCAGTCTCCAAACTCCACCCATGACGTGCAGGGCGTGGGTTAGGGACCGATGCACTGAATCAGTGTCTGTCACTCTCCACATGTGTCCCATCTCAGCCATCAGTGTGCCATGTGCCAAGAAATGGACCCCTGCAATGTCAGGATCTTCCTGCAACTGAACAAAGGTAATGTGCTCCCAGACTTTGATTAGGTCCCTCACTGAGCTCAATCCTGTGTCTCTCCATGCTGTCAGTCATTCTCAACAACGCTTCTATGGAAATGAGCCAGGCCATGCAGAATTAGAGACGGAGAGTACAGGATCATGTCCCTCAGTAGCCACAGACCCACTGCCCCAAAAACAAACTTTCACCAGGATGTCAACTCCACAGGGGAGCTGTGCTTCAGGGAACAACATTGATCCTGCAATCTCATGTGCCCTGCATTTAGAGAACATGCTCACTTTGTACAACTGCCTACCAAACAAACTTAACACTGGCCATTGCAGTGGTCCTGCCACATAACATTCCTTTTAAAATACACAGCCTTGACAGCTTTCGCTTTGGCAGATGCAGCCTCCACAGAGCCACACTTATCATGCCACTATTGCAGATCAACCCTCACAGCATGGTGTCAAACTCCCTGGAGGTGGCACTAGGCAGAGCCACTGTATAGTGATAGCAAAAACACAAGATGCAGGGGAGCATTATCTTCTCAGGAAGTGAAATACAGACTTGCCCTATAACTGGAAGAGTGATTAAAGAACCATCTGTGGACGTAATGAGGATATGGCCCTGCTAAGATTCACACATTGAGCTACTTTGCATCATCACAGTTACAGATCCATAATTTTAAAAAAAACATGAAGCTCATGCATCACATTCTACTCATCCACCATCACCTCTTGTGGAGTATAATCCACACAGAGGGGAGAAACACAACACTTGGCACACCCTGCAAATCTGATTGTCTCACAGAAATATCTGGAATGTCCTTGCAGATAGACTGAATATAGAGCAGCAAGTCATCTACATCAATGGATACTACATGTACCTCATCGCCCAATAGAACTCACCATGATTAACACCCCTGACAAATTTGTAGGCTAGTGGCTACATTGTCAGGGCAAATAGAAGTGGGAAAAGGGGACAGCCCAACCAAGTCCCCCTACATAATCTAAAAGAGGGTGACACTTGACTTGGGCAGTTGGCTTGGCATGAAAAACACATATGTGGTGTTGCAGTTTTGACAGAGTGGCAAACATTTATACACAATCGACGGTACTGTATGCTTTCACCAATTCTAGCACTAAGCAGGCTACGTAGGGACACCTCCCATGGACCAGCTATAACACACTATTTTGGATACGAATGTTAAGCATCGTGGATCTATCAGGGATAGAATCCTTTTGGACACCATGCACTAGATGCTGTTGATGTACCAGCAGGCTAGGCGAGGCACCACTACTATCCTACAATTCCTTGCAAGCAGGGACAAAGGAGTTTGTGGCCAAAGTTCAGCTAGGTCACCGTTGTGTTTTAACTATTGCCACATGGATTGTGGGTGTCTCCAATCACTCAAGGTGTCCCGAGAGAGATACAGTCTCCTGTGTCCAAGTACAAGCTCATAGGCATTATCGAGACTGGGCGGGAGGCTGTCCAACGCATGAGTGGTCAACGTGACAGTGGGCAGAATCCCTCTGAGTATCTCTTGTACCAGCCAACAGGTTGTTGATCACTGCACACGCTGCCAGATCAAGTACAGGTAGATTCAATCCAGTCAGAAATCAGGAAACGTCTACCTTGCGTTCAGACTAGAGGGGAATGTATAGGCCACAACAATACACCGTGAAGGATTCATGGATGGTTGCCTGACTATTGTGCATCTGGGGCAGGGGATCCCTAATCATCAACATCTGCTGGATTGATGTTAAGCAACAGAGGAGGCAAGATAGGAGTTGCCCTGACTTATCTCACTACATGTGCATTCCAGCTTGTCATGTTTCAAGGTAATAGCAACGCAGTTGCTCAATCAGATGCGTGTGGTGTATTTGAGCATCTATCAGCATGGCTAACATCACCGCCTGCAACTGGACCGCAGTCTATTGATGACCTAGTGATGCCTCTGTATTCAGAAAACCCCTTGGGATATTGGCCCTAGACAACACCCAAGTACCCAGCCCCAGCCACTCAGTACTGCTTTCACTGTTTCCCACGCCATCAACCTAGAAGTGGTTTTGTCCCAGTAGTCAGTGAAATATTTGTAGACTGAATCCTTCAGGAATGAGAAAAATGCACAGCCCAACAACAATTTAGGATGCAATCACCATATGTGGACTGAGGGGCGCTGCACACTACACCCAATGTGTATGTGTATTGGGACATCTTCTGAGAATGTCAATCACAGCTATTCTGCATCTAGCTCCTCAGGCTGTAGTGTGAGCTGCTAACAAATAATCCATTCAGAATGTGCAGATTGTGTACTGCAGAGTAGTAAGATCACTCATGAGTCTCGGGACGTAGGATCCACTGACAGTGTTGGAGGGACCAGTGCGCAGCCCATCGTGTAAGATAAGCTGCAAGCGTTGGCGAGGATGCCAAGCTGGTGGCACTCAATCTGTGGCTCTTGGACACAATTGACATTGCCATCCTCAAGCCAGGGGATATGGGTACACCTTGTGAGGATGAGGGATATGTGCAGAATGAAGTCTGATTTGTCAACATTTGGCAATGAAGCACTGCCCCTGATCTTCGAAAAACATCAAGGAGACCCTCTACAAAGACATATTGCCCTCAGTGGCAGTGTCTAATGGGCTAAATGGGTCCCCCATATATGGACCCACACAAGGGAAACCCTTGCCAAACCAGAGTACCGGATACAAAAATATTGGCAATGCAAACACTTATGGAACTGGGTATAATGTTCCGGTGTCACCTGTGTGTCTTGTAACAGTGCAATGTTTTTCCAAGCACATCCAGAGATATCATTACAAAGCATCTATCTCCCTTTGTGTACCCATACCTCTGACATTCAAAGTCAGAATGCCATGAGTACCCATGTGTGTGTAGTGTACTGGGAAGTGTGAGGAGGCCTTTCAGGAGTAGTCTGCCCCCAGGTGGCCCACCAACACACATCCTGGAGTTTTCACTTGGGGGGATATGCCCCTCTAAGCAATGGACTTCCATTTAATGTTTCTGCATCATGACAGTAAAATATGAACCCTCAATCCTCCATCCCAGGGCATTGTCCAAGGGGAAGAATGAGCAATCAGTGACAACATCTACCTACAAAGGGTAACTTGGCACTTATGCCCAAACACAACTCAGCCAAGGCAAGGCTAGGTGGAGGGAACGTGTCCTGTGATGCCAATAGGTTTTGCATATGCTAGTGTTCTCCTAGCCGTCATGTCAACAATCTGTCATGAACAATCAGTGGCAGACAGCAAGCTGCAGCTAACACATACTACATCCTCAACTTTCATCTGGAAACTGTTTTTGCATACTTACATCCACCTAATCTCCACATGTATACATTTCAACATTACCTTTTGGCCTGCATAATCTCTACTCGTGCTGGTCTGACAACTCTCACATCCACATAAAAGTACATGCTCATCTCTCAACCTATCCAACATACACAAGCTCTTTATAATTACCCTCTGGTGCAACTATCCTGAAAACCATTTCTGGCCTCCAAGCTCCACCCTTGTACTCTACCTCTTCCACCCAGACTCTCACAATCTCATCCTGGCTCTGCCCTTTTGATATCTACAACTACATTCCCAGCACCACTTTTCATCACTATGTACACAACACCTCTCTCATTCATGCTATGTACACAATGTACTGTACTCATCACCTCTTCAGCAAACGTTAAACGTATCATGTCAAATGTACACCTCTCTTCACCATTTGGACCCTCACTAATGTCTTGGACTGCACTTTTATCATAATGTGCAGCATCACATCCAACTCTGACATTCACACTTAACACCTCACCACATCTGTCACCCAGACACTTACATTGCTCAATGAATATGTCCTAATTAATTTGCATCTCACCATTCACTCACTCTACTCTGCTTAAATTCTACTGATAAACATTTTACAAACTACTGCACCCACAGATTCAAACATAACATACATCAACTGGACAACACCTCACATCTCCCCATACAGCACCCTGACTTACCCTTGACATACACTTATCCACTTTGCTACAAATAACAAATTTAACCTAGTCCCTCTGTGGCCCTGTCACATCCACATGTCAGTTCTATGCACCATACCTCCATTGACTTCTGCAGCTCTCATCTCCTGCCAGACTCCAACCTTGTCTAACTGGTTCTACCTGAATCACATCTACCTATTCCTAGCATACCTTGCCCAGGCTTTAACCAGTCTCACAAGGTGACACACTCACTCTGATTCCCACACCTCAGCTTTTCCAAAAATTCACATTGTAAGAATGAGGATACTTCACATCTCCTATACAAGAACTGCCTTTGAACTTAACTCCTACCTTCCACTCTCATAAACATCCTAACTTGTCCTGCCCCCATTACGTCTGAGGCTCCACTCCATTTCCAAAATGGAAACCCAAGTCTCTCTCACCTCTACCCTTATTAAGCTAGCTCAGTCCATGCAACACTAACCTTGCAAAACACATCTGCAGCTAGGCCTCACATTCCAAGATCCACCTCCTCCCCTGCCTGTCAACTTAGTGCATGGGTGTGACACAGGCTCCTGTAGCATCTGCACAGCAGACGGGCTCACAACACTTCTGTGCGCACACACAATCCACTCAGCTTACCACATGTAGTACAGGGCAATCCAACAGACATAACAGCACTCCTGGTTAATCTCTGTGTGATCTTGGCCAGCATCAAGCATTGCTCAAACATACTACATTGTCATTTATGCACAAATGACAACATACACACAAAATCATATGCTTGCATACAAATGATGTGTGGTTAAAACTGTAAAGTCCTAACTTGTACAGAAAAAACAATTGTCAGTGGAAAAGTGTACAAAAATCAAAAAAAGGTACCCATTCTCACCTCTTCTCACTCGGCACTCATCCCTGAGTAGTGAGCAGTGCCCAAAGTGCTACGATTACATAATGCTTGTCAGACTTCAGTTGTGGGGGCATACCATAGGATTCCTCGATATTCATCCAGACAGGGGCAAGTTGCAGTCACATCCATAGCACTCACAAGTGATGTGGTCACAAGCCGTAATGATGATGATGCATTGTGTACGCTGAGTGAGGGGTGACTACAAGTCAAGTGTGGCATGAAAGCCAACACAGTTTTAAAAATTAACATTCCAGGCAGTAAACGAAAGGTGTGTTTGTGCCAAACACATTGACATCTCAGCCCATTCCTAAGTGTCCCAGGTGAGGGGTATTGTGTGTTGATTCTGCATCACCCTGATGGACTACGGATGCAAACCCAAGGGAGGGGTCTGTCCACCTGTAGCTCATAACAGTGACACAACACTAAAGGCAGTGCTCTGTTGCTGGGTTCTGTAGTCATTAGCATTTGTGAGGCCCTGAGCAGCTGACCACTGGCAGTGCAGCCCAGACTGGCACACAGCATCCACCCTTAACTAAATCCACTCCACACCACTCCTGTTACCAACAACTGAGGTTCAGACTGCTTGCATAAACTGAGCAAAGAAAGAGATTGTTGCGGTACATTGTAATGCTGAAAAGCTACACCTTCGGCTGTGTCACACGAGGGGCCTAGAAGGGGCATTAGATGACAAATCACACATAAATGTTGTTCACTCAGAATGTACTAACAGGACTTCACATAGACTAGCATTCCCAACTGGACAATTAGATGGACACAAAAATACCTTTTGAAATGAATAGACTGTGCCTAAATGTCTGAAACATACATGTCACACAAAGGCCACCCAGCATTGTCACTGAACAAGTAGATGAAAATCTTGGACACAACAAGCACAATCCAATTCTGACAGTATTGCGACAACTCCTAATCCATATGCAGCTAAGTCACATGTGTGTCACCTAACTGATATGACTATTACAGCCTTTGGCAAATACAAACTGTCTGCCATCTTAGGTACAATGTTAGGCGTCTCATATCCCAGCTCTGAATCAAATGCCTGAAACAACAACATTTAGAACTTGTGCCCATATGTGAAATGCACTGACAAGTTGCTCAGTTGGGTGGAAAAGGTAGACACATACTCATGATACATATCCCTATGACGACACACAAACAAACCCTTGTCAAACCAGGATACACAGTAGGTTTCATTGAAGGAACAACTAAGTTTTTCACAATGCAAAACAAGTTGAACAAACAACAAAACAACAAGCCTGAAGTACCATGCACTGTGTCTTGGTTCCAGTTAGCTTGTCACACATCCTCTCTGGCCCTGTAGCCACACTCAAAGTCACTTTTTTGCACAAATACTCATTTAAAATCTGGGACAACATATTGCAACTAACATCACCTGGGATAGACCATACATCCCCATACCTCTGCTTAACATACTCTGGTCTGGTGCATCAAAGATCTGGCTGTAGGAGCAAACACACGGCTATGTGTGCCCCAATACAGAATACAAAGGAACATCACATGAGCATGATGTGGCCAAAGTCCATTTCCCTGAATTGTGAAATGGTCAGACTCTCACACTCCAACTGTGGCATAAGGCCACAATGAGATGCACATTACAATGCTAGGTACTGTACAACTCTACAATCACCACAAGTCATCACTAGCATTCGAATTAGTGTGACAACCATTCATGCACCATACGCTGTGTACACATGCAACTAACACCTACAACAATTGTGTCTCTGCAAGGACTGTAAAACACTGTAACTTACTGAGACATGTCCTGGACACACACTATCCACATGATGTCTCCAAACAAAATCAGGTTGGAATGACTGACATCTCATTGTACAGGCCCTGGACAATACAGATCACAGACACCTTGACTAACAAGAATATCTGCAGAAAGTGGAGTCCTGGGAGGCAACGGGGTCGGGACACCGTCAGAATAGTGCTTACCTTACACTCACATGGGCCCAGGAAATGTATCATATGGGTCCACAGTCTTGAAGGGTATTGGCCTACAGTGGCATGCCACTTGTGGCAAGGTTGTCTTTGCCACTAGTCTATCAGATCTATAGAAGACACAGACAAGGGTCCACCACTATGAATGAATGAATGAATCAACATTTCTAAAGCGCGTGGTTACCCGAGGACTATCAAGCCACATACACTCATTGTACCATTACTTTGTGTACATGTGTGTGTCCAAAGTCACTACCATGCAGTCAAAGTCCATATGTGTCCAGGTGCATTGATGAGATAGTTGTCTTTCTGCACATTACAAACATATGCGGCATGCTTCTCCTAAACTGTTGTACTTTGCCACACTTGCACTACTTTGACATCTGAAAGCATGAACCATGTGGAACTGTATTTCCTAAACAAAGCTTTATGACTTCATGTCACACTCATAGACAAAACCAATGTTAACATTGACATCTAGCAAAAGTAGGCACACAAATCTAGGATACATACTAACCAAGTGATTGTACACCATGGACCATATGCAATCCATGCCATACTAACATCATTGTATACTTTCATCACAAATTACACATGAATGACAGTTAACCAGAAATCCATTTGGAGGACACAGAAATATGAAATGAAAAATAAAAAATGCTATATTCAGCAAAATAAGGGGGATAGTGAGATAAGAAAAAGGCCAATGGCCAGTGCAATTAAGTTCATGGCTTTAATGGGCCACAAATATCATGGCCTTCATCGCTTGCCTGCACTTCTCCTGCAAAGGGACACCTCCCACAAGAGGGGCATCTAGGGGGCAGGCAAGGCACCAAAGAGATAAAACTAGGGAGGACTGGGTTGGGTTTTTGGAGGGATGGGATCATGAGGGGGGTGGGCCAACTGCAGTGGGAGGGTCAGATGGAGGGGCGTGGGTCAACTGCAGTGGGAGGGTCAGATGGAGGGGGTGGGTCAGCAGCAGTGGGAGGGTCAGATGGAAGGGGTGGGTCAACTGCAGTGGTAGGGCTGGATAGAGGGTGGGATGGGCTGGCTAGAGGGTGGGATGGGCTGGATAGAGGGTGGGATGGGCTGGGCTTTACAAGTTTGGGGATTTTGTAATGGGTAATGGTATGAACGGGAATAGGGAGGGCTGGTGACTTTTTGGGGCAGGATTTTTCGGGTGTGGAGATCCTGGGCTGAGATGGGGAAGTATGGGTTTCTGGAGGGGGTTGGGACTTCAGAGACTGGGGGGG
This sequence comes from Calotriton arnoldi, assembly GCA_963921515.1. Lineage (NCBI taxonomy): Eukaryota > Metazoa > Chordata > Amphibia > Caudata > Salamandridae > Calotriton > Calotriton arnoldi. The sequence continues at coordinate 44,991 of CAWUFW010024530.1, read as the reverse complement.
ATTTTGTTTTGGGGGTTATTTGGGGCTTCAGATGGAGATGGCAGGGCCGGGGATGGATTTCTTCATCTTCTTGGGAGGGGTTGGTAGGTTTGGGTGGGGAAGAGGTCATGGGCAAGAGGTGGAGTGTCTGGTCAGAGGGGGTAAGAGGAGATGCAAGGGGAGGGGCTGTGGAGGCAGAGGGTTGTGAGGTCTGTGGCGTATCTGTGGATGCATGTGTGGTGTCTGGTGGTATGTCTGTGGTAGTGAGTGTGTCGTCTGTCAAGTGAGGGTGCATGCGTGTGGGTTTGTCCTTGTGTCTGTATGTTTGTATGCTGCGTGTGGCTATTAAGGTGGATGCATGTGTATGTTTGCGTGTGCTTCGGTCAGTGAGGGTAGTTGGGACTGAGGATGGGTAAGAGGCAGGAGGGGGGTGGGACAGCTGGAGCTGGGACACTGCTGCCGTCAGTGTGGAGGCCAGAGCCTGATTGGATCTCTATAGGGCAGACATGTCAGAGTGAATGCCCTCCAAGAATGATACCATTTGTGTTAGATGATTGGCATGCACCTGGAGGACATTCAGCACTGCTGTCTACCCCACAGAGATCTGCCCGCAGGATGTCTATGGCCTCCACACTCAGGGCACCAGGGGAGACAGGGCAGGGGCTGAGGTGCCTGGTGTGAAGGAGACGCCTCCCCTTCTAGGGGAGCAGCCACGGACTGGGCTGGGGAGCAGCTGGGAGGCTGGAAATGGTAGGGGTGGTGGTGGACTTGGATGTAGAGGATTCAGTCCCTGGGTCATTTACCACCACATGGGAGTCCTCACTGGTGCTTGAGCTGGTCAGGGATCCAACAGATGTTCTGTCCGACATACCCTCAGTGAGGCTCCATTCACCCTCCGTGCCACTGGTTCCCTCCTGCTCAGATTCAGCACTAGAACCAGTCTGGCGAGCTGCTTCCCCTTGTTCCGAGGCACTGCCTCCTCCGCTGGCCGGTTCTGATGCTGTGAACAAGAAGGAAAATGAATCACGAGTATCATCACAAATCATCACAAATCTTCACAGATTCAACCAACTACATCAATTGGACTTGTGCAATTATTTTTGATACTGTTCCATAAATATCACTTGTTAGTATGCCAGTTTACCTATGCACCCTCACACATGATGTTGTCAGCGACATTGGGTGTAGCAATATCATAAGCCACAACCACAATGCCAGCTACTTCACTATGTACCAGCTGATGTATTGTCTTTCGCTACTGGCGGCCTTGTGTCATGACATACCTGTCTCATCTAATGCAAGGGAGTGTAGACCTCACAATGGGCATAGTAGTCACACAATTGAATTGAGACGTTATATCAATTCTGCAATCTCTAGTCAACAAGTGGGGAAACTATTGGGTCTAATGTTACAGGTCATATAGCTTTATTGTCATACATCAAGGTGGCATAGTCATTGCATAAGTCATCTCACACAGATGACAATGATTGCACTCATTTGTCCTGTAGCTTAAGTTCTTTCCTGTCAGGTCACACATCTAACTCATATTGTGGAGACACCAAAGTAGTAGGCACAGCTAGGGTGAGACGTGCGTGGCCCACAGTCTTGTGTCATCTATGCACAGTGTTAGGAAGATGAATAAGAATGTTGTACACATTGGAAACATCTCACCAGTTTCACATGTGAACATTGGTCAATACACTGCCAAGTCCAATGACTGCATCTCCACAATGCTTCAGGTGGATGACTATGCCGCTGGGCTGTCTGGGTGCATCGTCTGTACAGACTATTAGTAATGAAAATCTTTTTTTTAAAGTATAGTCAACACTGTGTACCATTCTGTAGAGACTGCAGAAGTCTACATTTGTAGAGGCCAAATATGAATGTCCCCTCACTTCTTTTTGCCATCATGCACACCTTGTACAGCTTAAATTGCTTTTGTTTACCATCTCATTTTGTTCAACTACTTCCAAATGATGCACATTTGACATCTCTGAGTCTAACAGTGATGCATCGAACACATGGTTTAAAAAGGCATCAAGTATGAATAGTCAAGAGCATTTGCACACACGGGAGCCATTGTGAATGTGTATCTAACATCATACCTTACAATTCCAGCCCTGTTTCCACCAGTGACCAACTTTGTTTGCCACAGAATGGCATGTGTCGTCAACATTACCGAGTCAGACACAAGGAATCATTCTTTGTAATAGAGAGAATGTAATTTTACAACCAATCATGTAAAAGGCCAGTGTAACAGGTGACCTGAGTTAGCAAAACTGTAATTAGCCCAAGGGGTACATTGGTATACACAGAACACCAGGGCTGGGACCTAACATTGGCACACTGACCAGTCAAAACTCATCAAAGACCACTGCTAGGATGCGGAGCATGTGGGGGGTCAGGGTTCGGCACACGCCCCTCTTGCCTGGAGGTGACAGGCCCAGCTGGACTTCCGCAATTTTCTTTGACCCCGGTCTCTCAGGTCCTGCCACCATTTGCGACAATGGTGACTGCGCTGATTGGTGACCCCCATAGAGCGCACCTTCTGGGCAATGGTCCTCCACAGCTTGGCCTTCTGATGGGAGTTGACCTGTAAGGATGACATGGTGACAGACCCTTAGTTCACATGCAGCATGTTTCTGAGTCAGAAACTGGTACACATAGGTCATGGTCTGATTGGCAACAATGTCTAAAGGGTAGCCAAGTGGCATTATGTGCAGTTCTCCTGTGTTCAATGATGACTCGATCCCATGAGTTCAGTGATAAGTATATACACTTCTATAGCAGTGGACTTGCCCAAAACAGTTATCTACACACTTTGAAACTTAAAAAAAAAAAAACAGTTTACATGCTTGTCTATGAGATTCCTAATGTAGTGCATGGTTATTGCACATGTAAAACAACAATGCTGTGTGATCATCACTCACCTGCTCCTCTGGTTTACCATAGAGCTGCCTGTACAGAGGCAGGAGGGTGTCCAGCAGCATCTGGTTTTCCTCCTGGGTGAAGGCTGGGGCCCTGCTCTCTGTACATGCCATAGTAGCTTCCAGAGGATGTGGACAGCAGCAGAGAGATGGGGAGGTGCAGGAATAATGCTGTTAGTGCAGGCAAATGAAGTCTCCAGGGAACCGACAGAGGCGGTCTTCAGTCCATGCGGCCAAAGCGATAAGTCCGTGTCGGTCGCATTTTCCGAATCGGTCCAATGCATTCTATTGCTTACAGGTGACACGCCTACAGTGCGGTTCCAAAAAAATCATCAAACTGCGAGTGACTTTGATACATTGGCAATGGGAGGTTACCGGGTCGGTTTCCATGTGATGCGGACACAATCGGAAACCTGCGTCTGTCACCATAACAACTAGCAGCCTATGGCTGTGTCCGATTCGGTTGTGATGGGGCTACCGTGTCCTTTGAATAATTGGTCGGCAGGGCGAACACTTTTGTAAATGTTGTATTTTAGTGAAAATCCATGGCTGGAGACAGCTTTTCCTGGTGTAAAGGACATCTAAATGAATTGCTCACACTCCCATGATGACCTAACCTTGAGGGGCACATGACACATTGATTGGGAGGCTAATACCAGCTGGAAAACAAACAACTCCATTTAGCCTCTTAGGCTTGGTCACTGTCACAATGAGGTTTTGGGGCAATACAAGTACAGTCTTTGCCTAGTCACTGCATTACCAGACAGTGTCACCCAGTGTGCAATTCGTGTGATGTGAGACTGGAAAGGTGGTGTGTTTTTCAAGTCCTGGATAATGCATTTACCAAGGAATGACTACATTGTGATGTTAAGCAGCCACATAAGCTTAGGTTTAATATGTGATTTTCTAGTGTATCTTTGTGTCACACACTTAAGTGGACAACCACATTATATGGGACTCCTACATAGTTAATGATTTGTGTATTTGATTGTATGTGGAATGCAGACATGACAGTGTCCACCCTGTGACAGTAGTGTGCATCATTTCCATTGTGAGAAGTTGTGTGTATGTGGTGTCCCACATATCAGGCATTACATAATCCTATTGTGGGCACATATGAACCATGTGATTGTTCCCACAAAACTATATCTAGGATTATTTGGTTGTGAGTTGTGGAATATGTCATGCTTGCTTTACATGAACAGTGACAGACACTAGTGAAGTTTACACTACTGCTCTCTAATTGCTGTGTCCCCATACCTTTGAAACATGTGTAGCAAGGGTCGGAATGCTGTGATATGTATCTAAGGACAACCTTAATTATTGAAATGTGTATTTCCATTGACATCTAGTTTTAGGTGTGGTCATTTTTTATTTGCTGTTTGTTGAAGTGCATGTTGCTTGGTACATTGTGCACTAACACCAACTGTGTTTACACTCTACACATATGTGTTGCAGACAGCCTCCAGTGTACAGGCCCTTTCCAGACCTTCAAACATTGGAAGAATGGGACATCATCAAGAAGTACTGTTTCACAAGGGCAACAATTGATGAGTTGTGCCAGCAATTGTCTCCTCATTTGTGGCCTGGCCATACTTATCCCACAGCACTAGCCCCCAAGGTGAAGGTGATGGCAGCATTGCCTTTCTTTGCAACGGAAACATTCCAGTACACAGTGGCAACATCGGGTGGCATGTCCCAGCCCATGTTCAGCAATGTTCTTCGGGATGTGTTGCAAGCATTGCTCCATTACCTGGACCACTACATCAAGTTTCCTAAACCAGGAGAGTTGTCTGACATCAAGGGTGATTTCTATGCCTTAGGGCGGATACCCCATGTAATTGGATCTATTGATGGCACACATGTTGCATTGATCCCACCACAGGCCAATGAACAGGTGTATTGCAACTGCAAACATTACCACTCCATCAATGTCCAGGTGGTGTGTTTGGCTGACATGTACATCTCACATGTCTGTGCCCGTTTCCCTGGCTTGGCACATGACACACATATCCTGCGAAAAGGATCATCCCACATTTGATGAGTCAACTGCAACCTGACCGGGCCTGGCTTGTTGGTAGGTGATGTTGTATGTGTACGATTGCAGTGTTTGTTGGTTGTACGTCAGATAGTGATATTTTGTCAGACAACTGAAATCTTTTCTGTGTATGTAGGAGACTTTGGATACTCCAACCAGCCATGTTTGCTGACACCACTGCTCAACCCAGTCACCCCAGCAGAAGTGTGCTTTAATGAGGCCCATGGTAGGACCAAGCAGATAGTGGAGCAGACTTTTGGCCTCCTGAAGACAATATTCCACTGTCTGGATAGGACGGGAGGAGCCCTCTAATATGGCCCATTAAAGGTGTGCCAGATAATCGCAGCTTGCTGCATGCTACACAACGTGGTAATACTTCAGGGCATACCTCTGATACTGGACGACAGAGACCAGAAGGTGCCACCGAGGGAGTATCCAGGACTGGGCCATGATGACAGTGGTGATGATGATGATGGCATGGATTTGAGACAACAGCTTATCCACAACTTTTTCACATGACTGTAAGTATGCAACGAGGGGAGGAGACTAACCCCAATTGTTTGTTGTTGTGTTGCTGATGGACAAGGTGTATGTATGCTTGTGAGTGTCTGATAATTGTCCTGAGGTTTTTTCTGAGAGTGGTCATTGAAATGGTCAGGTCAACATGTACAGTGTTACTGTGAATCCTAGCTAGTGTTCACACTGACATTTTTGTGCTTTAGATTACATGCTTTGCAGAATTGTGCTAACTTATTCCTGATTTCCTGACTCTGTTCTATGTTTTTTCTTACCAGGGTAGTTTACCATGTCATCTACAGAGTAGACTTGCAAGTTGTGACCTCACCAGACACATGATGCTGTGACAGACTCCAACATGGAACTGTTGCTGAACTCTTTGGCACACACTTCCTTCAGACCTGATAGTCAGTTGATTTTGTTTTTAGTTCCTTTTCTAGTACTGTGATTTGACTTTGTGTTCAGGCACCAGGTTGTATTTGGAGAATAAACCTGTGTTCCACATTGAGGTGTGCCTTGTCTGTTATCACACATCCAAAGAGATTTCTAATCAAAGTTGGACCATGATGAACTGGTTTACTAACAATGATTGTTGACTGTGTAGGCAAATAGTGATAGTTTTGCAGACAATTGACTTCCAGTGAATATGTACCATGTAATACGGGTTGTGTGATATCCTGGTTGTGTCTATTTATCATGCTGTGCCAAGGTACCTTTACTCATGAGCCCTTAGTTTACTACTTTGAAGTAATTTGTTACCGATGTTGTTGACACTTTCTTCATCATGATTTTGCGGGTGATAACAATATGTACATTTGGATTCCAAAGTCACGACATGAGCAAGTATTTATGTGTAAAGTGTTTTATTTTTTGATCATAAAGCGATAAAATAAAGCCACACAATGGTGGTGTGCTCACAAAGAAAAACAGACTGTGCATATAGGAGTTGATAGTGTTTGAAGATTAAATTAACCAAAATAAAGCCATAGTTATTTGAGTCCAAAGTCCAACTTTGACCCTCCATCCAATGTGGGACAGTTATTGATGACAGTCAACAAAGTGAATGCTTGGAACACACTGGATGATATCAAGAGGACATTGTCTCTTCCTGGGGGTGGTGTCTTGCCATCCCACTCTCACAGATTTTTCTTTGGACGCCCCTTTGCACGTTTGGGTGGGGGACCAACAGCTGCAGGCTCCTGGGGTACTGGGGACCCTCCGCCAGACTCCACATCCCTCCCTGTGGCTTGTGCAGATGTTGATGCACCAGATGTTGTGGGCACACTGGGAGGTATCGTCTGGTGAGTTGCAATCTGGCAGAGACTGGTTCCAATATCCCGCAGCACCCCAGTCATGTCATCAATTATTTGGTTAAAAGTGTCCAGTCGTTGGTTTTGGCCTGCCTGCAGCTGCTGCGATGTTGTGGAGGATCCCTATTGCCTGGCCCATTTCTCCCTGGTAAGCCTGGTAAGCGTTGATCACCCGGGAGAGGTTTGGGTGTTCATTATCGGCAGCATCAGCTGTTTGGCGGCGCAGATCCCCACGTCACCTCCCACCACCCCTACCCACCTGAGCAGGCCCAATTGTTGGTGGCACAGTCAACACTGAGCCTCCTTCCTCATTGACGGGGGTATTGTTGTCGGTCAACTCCAGAGTGCTCTGTGTTGCTTTGCTGTTGGCAGTGTCCTGGGCTGCTGTGTCCATCAGGGTAGGGGTCATCTGGGTGTTGTTAGCTGAGGCGGGAGTTGCGCAGTGGCTCCTGCTGAAGCTGCTGGTGCTGTGTGCGGACCCAAACCTGATGGGCCAGGATGGTCCTCCTCATCTGAGAATGTGTGAGTCTTCTTGTCCCGAGAGCTCCTGGTCAGCCGGAGTCTGGGACTGGCTGTCCTCATTTTGTCCGGTGGTGTTCCCAGCTCGCCCTGTGGGTACAGAAATGACACAGTCATTAATGTGAATGTCCACTGCACCTCAAATGATGCCCATTACATAGATGACTGGAACTAGAAATAAGTTAATGGAGATAGATTGGCCTCCTTCATCCATGATGCTGGCCTATGTTTTTGGAGAACAATGCAATTCTGAAAAGAGGTGGATTGGTGACCAGCTCCACCTATGTGCATACATGGGCATGTTGTGTTTAGTTCTCATAACAAGTCCAAAGACATTGACTAGTACCGGACAGTCTGTGGATGACACTGGTGATTTGGTGTTCACATCTGTAGGATAGCAGTGACCTATGTACTCTTTAGTTCCAAAAGTTTGAGTTTGACAGGCCTTTGTACTGGGCTTAGTCCATGTCTCAGCAGTCACATAGGTGTGGCTGCCTACACAGTCACAGTCTGTTGCTTTCCCTGGAATTTTGTGGTCATGGTGTGAGTGAGGTGCTTATTGTTTTCATCTCATGACACTCAAGTGAATGCCTGTAAGGAGCCAAACGTGTGACTGCTTAGCTTTGTGCCTACACAGATCATGTATTTTTTCAAGTTGACTCCTTAGTCAGATGAGATCACAAATTCTGCTTTCTGCTATTTTGTGGCTAACTAATTTCATAAGCTGAGATTTGAGTGCTGATGGTCTATTTGTGAAACTTATACTCCTCCTCCCACCCAGCTCAACCAGGCCACCAGGAAGAGTGTTGTCCAGACAATGATGGGAAGTGTACTTTCCAGATGGTTGTCACTGGTGCCTGGTGTTTGGAGCACAATGTCATATTTGGTAGTTGTGATAGGGTAGGACAGCAGTCCCCGATGTCAGCCATCTTGCTAGTACACCTCCACTCACTGTCAGGTACTCATAGGCCCAGATGAAGTGGTTGTGCTGTGTGTGGAGGAGTGTTTGCTGTTACACCAACTCCCATCAGGCCTGTCCTACATACACCTTTCCACCCAGCCCAACCAGCACAGTGGTAACTCTGCTTTCCTGACAGTGTGTGGAAATCTACTTGCAAGATGGCTGACACTGTGGACTGGTGTCTGACTTGACAACAACTCCCATCCAGGCCTTATGCTACAAACACCAGTCCCCAGTGTCAGCCATCTTGCAAGTACACGTCCCCTCACTGTCAGGTGAGCATAGTTCCAGGTGGGCTTGTTGGGCTGTTTGGGATGAGTAGTGTTTGCAATGACTACATCTCCCATCAGGCCCTGTCCTATGCACACCTTCACACCCAGTCCAAACAGCACACCAGGAACTACTATGCTTATCTGGCAGTGAGTGGAAAAGTACTATCAAGATTTCTGACAGTGGTGCCCGTTGTCTGAGATGACCAAACTCCCATCATGGCCTTGTGCTCCTAACATCAGCCCCAGTGTCAGCCACCCTTCTAGTCCATTTCCACTCACTGTCAGGTAAGCATAGTTCCAGGGGTGCTGTTTGTGCTAGTTGGGAGGAGGAGTGTTTGCACTGACTCCATCTTGCATCAGGCCCTGTCCTACAAACACCTTCCCACCTGGCACCAAAAGTCTACCAGGAACGCTGCTTTCCTGACAGTGAGTGGGAATATACTATCAAGATGGCTGACACTGGCACTGATGTTTTGTGGGCAAGTCCTTGATATGAGTTAGGGACAGGTGAAACACTAGTCACCATTGTCAGCCGTCCTGCTAGTAGATTTGGAACCACTGTGAGGAAAGCATGGTTCCTGATGGGCTGTTTGGGCTGGGTGGGAAGAGTGTGTGTAGGTCAGGGTCTGCTGAGAGTTGTGGCCAAACCAAACACCAGTCCCCAGTGTCAGCCATCTTGCAAGTACATTTCCACTCACTGTCAGTAAAGCATAGATCCAGGTACGCTTTTGGTTCTGGGTGGGAGGATTTGCAATGGCCACATCTCCCATCAGGCCCTGTACTACACACACTCTTCCCACCCCGCACAAACAGCACCCATGGAACTATGCTTCCATGAAAGTGAGTGGAAATGTACCGGCAAGAAGTCTGACACTGGGGACTGGTGTTTGGAGCACAAGGCCGCAATGGGAGTTGTGGACAAATCAGACAACAGGCATCACTGTGAGCCATCTTGGCAGTATATTCCCACTCACTGTCAGGAAAGCAGAGTTCCAGGTAGGCTGCTTGGGATGGGTGGGAAGGTATGTGGAGGACAGGGCCTGATGGGAATTGTAGTCAGCGCAAACACTCTTTCTCCCACCCAGCCCAACAAGCCCACCAGGAACATTGCTTTCCTGACAGTCAGTGGGGATGTTCCAGCAAGATGGCTGACACTGGGTACTTCTGTTCAAAGCACAAGTAAAGTCAACCGGGTAACCCAGTGTCCCTCGTAACCTGGGTATTGACGTTATAGTCTACAAATTGTTTCCATCAGGTAGCGCCTATTTCCTTTAAACAAACAGTCTTCATATAATACTTTAACCCCTTCGCTGCTAGGCCTTTTCCCCTCCTGTGCTAAGCCTTTTTTGGCTATTTGGGGTAGTTTGCGCTTAGGCCCCTGTAACTTTTTGACCACATAACGTATCCACGCCAAATTTGCGTCCTTTTTCCAACATCATGGGGATTCTAAAGGTACCCAGGGTTTGTGGATTCCCCTGGAGGGGACCCAGAAATTAGCCAAAATACAGCTTTGGTTTTTGGGGAAAAATGCGAAAAAGGGCTACAGATGAAAGCGTCTGGTTTTCCTGCAAATGGCATCAAAAAGGGGTTGTGGTGCTGAAATCACCATCTTCCCAGCTTTCAGGGACAAGCAGACTTTTGTCAGAAAACCAAAATTTTTTACACAGTTTTGGCATTTTTCTGGGACAGTCTATTTTGTGCTTTCAACCTCCTTCCAGTTAATGGTAGAAATGGGTATGAAAGCAATAATGGATCCTGGAAAGCTATACATTTCTGAAAAAGTAGACAAAATTCTGAATTCAGCAAGGGGTCATTTGTGTAGATCCTTCAAGTTTTCTTTATAGAAACAAACAGTTAAATAGAGGAAAAATTGAAAATTAGTTGAAAAAATCAGCCATTTGTGTCAACGTTTTCACCTGTAACTTCTTCTAATTATGACAGCTATTTGAAAGCAATATACCGTTACATCCGCTGGACCTTTCTGGTTGTGGCGATATATAGGACTTGTGGGTTCTGCCGGAACCCGACGAACCCAGAGCCAATAACTGAGCAGCGTCTTGCAATGGTTTTTTATTATGTACTGGGTGGGTATATAGCAATTATTCCGGGAAAATGTATACATGGAAAAATCGGTATGAAAGACACCTATGTATTTCTGAAATGGGAACAAAATATAGAGTTTAGAAATAGTAGATATTTGCACATTTCTGAAATTGGGAGTACCCATACTAGCATGAGAATTATGGGACATTTTTCAAAATGACTTCTTTTTACACATTGTCTTTCATTTGGAAGGCAGAAATGCATCAAAAGTCAATAGATAATAACAGTTGCTTTACAATTTTGTATTACCTCTAAGTCTCCGATAAAAATGGTACCTCACTTGTGTGGGTAGGCCTAGTGCCTGCGACAGGAAACGGGCCAAAACGCTAAGCGTGGACACACCACATTTTCACAGTGAAAAATGACCCTTTTTGCAAAGGTGCCTAGCTGTAGTTTTTGAACCCTAGCTCTGCCGGCACCTAGGGAAACCTAGCAAACCTATACATTTTTGAAAACTAGACACCCAGGGGAATCCAGGATGGGGTGACTTTGACTGGCTCTCACCTGGTTCTGTTACCCAGAATCCCTTGCAAACCTAAAATATTGTAAAAAACAAAATTTTCCTCACTTTTCTGTGGTGGAAAGTTCTGGAATCTGCATGGATCCATCAGCATTCCACCCACCCCACGTTCCCCAAAGTCTTTCGAGAAAAACGGTACCTCACTTGTGTGCAGGTAGGCCTAGTGCCCGTGACAGGAAACGGCCCAAAACGCAACGTGGACACACCACATTTTCACAGTGAAAAATTACCCCTTTTGCAAAGTGCCTAGCTGTAGTTTTTGAACCCTAGCTCTGCCGGCACCTAGGAAACCTAGCAAACCTATACATTTTTTAAATCTAGACACCCAGGGGAATCCAGGATGGGGTGACTTGACTGGCTCTCACTAGGTTCTGTTACCCAGAATCCCTTGCAAACCTAAACAATTGTAAAAAAAAACACATATTCCTCACTTTTCTGTGGTGGGAAAGTTCTGAATCTGCGTGGATCCACAAAATTCCACCTACCCCGCATTCCCCAAAGTCTTCCGAGAAAAATGGTACCTCACTTGTGTGGGTAGGCCTAGTGCCCGCGACAGGAAACAGCGCAAAACACAACGTGGACACACCACATTTTCACAGTGAAAAATGACCCTTTTTTGAAAAGTGCTTAGCTGTAGTTTGTGAACCCTAGCTCTGCCGGCACCTAGGAAACCTAGCAAACCTATACATTTTTGAAATCTAGACACCCAGGGGAATCCAGGATGGGGTGACTTGACTGGCTCTCACCAGGTTCTGTTACCCAGAATCCCTTGCAAACCTAAACAATTGTCAAAAAAACAAATTTTCCTCACTTTTCTGTGGTGGAAAGTTCAGGAATCTGCGTGGATCCACAAAATTCCACCCACCCCGCATTCCCCAAAGTTTTCCGAGAAAAATGGTACCTCACTTGTGTGGGTAGGCCTAGTGCCCGCGACAGGAAACTGCGCAAAACCAACGTGGACACACCACATTTTCACAGTGAAAAATTAGAAGACAAAAGAGGTACGGTGTTCCTGGGTGGCAAGTTGGCCACCTGGTTAGTACTCAGAGTGGTGGGGAGGTGGGGAATACCTCCTTTGGAACTAGGACCCTCACACACCCAGCAAGCTAGGTGTCATGCTTCATCATATGGGTCTGCTCCTCGTCGAGCCGGCGCTGCAATGTCTCGACGGGCACCCATAAAGGGGCTCTTTATCGGAGATCTTTTGTTCCTTGCCGTATAGGTGCCGAGTGGGTGTGAGGGGCCTGGTAAGATGTAGATGTGGTGTGTGGGTTAAAACAGGTAAGGGAATCCTCTATAATTATTTTTATTCTGGAGAGAGTCACAACCTGATTAAAAGTAAAAGAAGAAGGAGGGCGACTATTTTGTCTTTAATCTGACAAAATTACGCTCTACCCCTTAGTGGTCAACATGTTTCTCGCCTATAAAATGTCTCTAATAGATCAGTTGGCGATTCCTCAGGACCTAGTGACTAAATGAAAACTATCTACAGTGTGTGGTGTGGTTCTACATACCACTTCTTCTCTCGGTAGGGACGTTGCCCTGGAGAAAAGCAGCCAACCTAGAGTACAAACAAAAGGATCAAAAAACCAAATGGAAATATTGGTACATGGTCCTATTGATTCAAGTGGGTGTGTTTCACCGTACACAACCTCTTTGAATCTATACAAGTGATAAAAACAACGTGATTTCATGCATATCACATTCTACGTGTGCCTTCATTTGTATTTAGAATATAAAACCTCTGTGTAACCAGTTAGAGTAATTGAACAACATGGTGAGTGAGTATCAGCTCACCTCTTAAGGACTCAAGTACTGCTTCATCATACTGCAGCGGAGTATATGGACACTCAACGTAGTGTCGCTGTTTATTAAAAAGGAAAAAACAAACAACAAAATATGTTGGGTGTGGGCTTGTAGGCACAACGTTTAGTTGCTAAGGCCATGACTCTAGAGCATTAAAAGTGAAAGTGGGCATGGTTCAGGGTTAAAGTAAGCCCATAGTCGTGAAATTGGTATCATTGACAAGGTTATTCAACAGACTCAAAAGTGCCCCCAGACCTGCCTGCGTAGCTGCTGGCGCCTTCACCATGCGCTCCGACATTATGCCAATCGTGCGGTGTGTTAAGAGCGCCTACAGCGCCCAAGCTATGTCTTAGTGCAGAGCTCACAGAACATCAGAGTCAGCGTGCACCTTCCCAAAGACCAGCGGTAACTTGTCAGCAATTCCCAGCACCTCTTACCTCTCTTAAAAGCTTGTAACCAGGCATAGTCTCAACGTGTAATCCATACTCACCTGCTCCGCTCAGAGCAGTCCGGCTCACCTACCCGCTCCGCTGCATCAGGAAGGAAAAGACAGGTTGTCGGTTCTGTCTTAAATACCCTCTCCTGGTGCCATTAAGCATGGTAAATCAGCCGCACCTGGTGTGTGGTGTGATGGTGTCGGCATGACATCATCTACAGTGTAACCATGGAGGCCATCTTTGAATGTGGTGAAGGTCTTTAGTTCTGGCTATTACCTTGATGTGGACGAACATCAAGGGCTTCAAATTTGGCATTGAGTGACGCAGTTTTATCAACAATGTGAACAAGAATTTATACAGTGCAAAAGTGCTCACGTCACTGCGCCAAATTTGTGCATAAGTTGCTGGCGACTGCCGATTGGGTGATTCGTATGTCGGCCATCTTAGAGTGTAGTATTGTACTCTATTGTTAGTTGTTAGATATATCGTCCTAACATAGCCTAATCTCCATATCTGACTAGCCTGATGTCGATATCATGTGGCAGAGATGTATAAAGAGGTGAGAGACTAGCGTGGAGTCTTAAGCTGATATATTCATTTGTTAAAGTTGCGGATAATGGTTGTATATATCAGATTAATTAATGGTGCTCCAGGGTATGGCATCGTTAAGGCCGTCATTTGCTAAGTCAAGACGAGACACCCACCTTTGTTCAATCCTGTACAAAGCAGTCTGTGTTATTTGTTGGTGGGATTCTAGGATGACCCAGCGTAGACTCTCTGGGGGTGTCCGAGTTCAGAGAAGTGGGTGTATAGTTTGGTGGTAGTTTTATGGCAACGAATATTGCTCTTATGCTCAGTGATTCTGACCTTAACGGGCCTCATGGTCATGCCAACATACCTCTTGTCACAAGGGCAGGTCAGCATGTACACACAACGTGGGGTGTTACAGTTAGTGTGTTTGATTAGCGTCCATGTAAATGTGTCTGATAGAACCAATTGTTTGGTGTGTCTGGTCTGTGGGCACACAATACAAGAGCCACAGGGATAGTGTCCTGTCACGGGTGGGAGATCCCACAGTTGCCTCTGGTTAGGGATGTTGCTCTTCTTGGGTCTAGTGTGCACCAACATATCTTTCAAATTGTTGGATGCGTTTAAGCTGCAAACCTTGGTTTGGGTATTGACAGACTACCCGTGTTCAGAATTGCCCAGTGTTTGTTCACTGCCTTCTTTATTAGATTGGATCTAGGTGTTTACGTGGTCACACAGGTCAAAATGTCAGTGGGTTCTTTCTCATGTACCTCTAGGAGGCTTTCACGATTATTATTTCTTGCTCGCTTCATGCAAGAGTGAACCTGTTTCTTAGGGTATTGTCTCTTCAGCAGATTGTCAGCCAGTAGCTCTGCTTCAATTTTGTAGTCCTCTGTAGAACTACAATTTCTTCTAATTTTTAGAAATTGGCTGAAGGGAAGGTTATTTCTCAGTGTAGCAGGATGATAGCTGCTGTACAGTAGCAAGCTGTTTCTGTCGGTAGGCTTTTTGTATAGGGATGTCGTTATTCTACCCTCTTGTAATCTGATGGTGAGATCTAGGAAGGCAATGTTCGTGGCAGATATAGTGTGGGTGAATTTCAAGTGCTGGTTTTTTGTGTTAATCCACTCGCAAAATTCAGCGCATCTCTGTATGTCACCCTGCCAAAAGATGAGGATGTCATCTATGTACCTCTTTCCACAGTCTCAGGTTAGCTCTGAAGGGTTACTCGCATGTTGGATGGTCTCTTGTTCAACCGCCGCCATATACAAACATGCCCACTGGGGGCAAAGGTACTCCCCATCGAAGTACCCTGAGACTGATGGAAGAGTTGGCTGTCAAACTCCAAAAAGTTTTCTGTTAAGGCCAGGGTGGCACATTGCATGATGAACGAAATGGGTGTTGCTGCTGTCCATTCACTCCCACTTAGTGCAGATTCTATTACTGCCAATGTCTCTCTGTGGGATATTGGTATACAGTTGTTCCACATCCAAGGTGACCAGGAGGTCAATATCGCCTGTGTTTTCTATTTCACCTACAACACAGAGGATATCTGTTGTGTCCCTGATGTATGATGGTGTCTGTTTGACCAAAGGTTGTAGGTAATGGTCGCAAATTACCCTTTTTTTGCAAAGTGCTTAGCTGTAGTTTTTTAACCCTAGCTCTGCCGGCACCTAGGGAAACCTAGCAAACCTATACATTTTTGAAAACTAGACACCCAGGGGAATCCAGGATGGGGTGACTTGACTGGCTCTTACCAGGTTCTGTTACCCAGAATCCCTTGCAAACCTAAAAAAGTGTAAAAAAAAACAAATTTTCCTCGCTTTTCTGTGGTGGAAAGTTCTGGAATCTGCATGGATCCACAAAATTCCACCCACCCCGCGTTCCCAAAGTCTTCTGAGAAAAATGGCACCTCACTTGTGTGGGTAGGCCTAGTGCCCGCGAGCAGGAAACGCACGCAAAACGCAACGTGGACACACCCCAATTTCACTGTGAAAAATGACCTCTTTTTGGCAAAGTGCCTAGCTGTAGTTTTTGAACCCCAGCTCTGCCGGTACCTAGGAAATCCCATCAAACCCACAATTTCTGAAAAGTAGACACATGGGAGATTCCAGGGAGGAGGTATGGACTGGCGTGGATCCCCAATGTTTTCTTACCCAGAATCCTCCAGAAACCCTGAAATTTTGCTGAAAAATCACTTTTTCACACATTGTGCGTGGGAACTTGTGGCATCACCGGGCTGACACAAATTTCCCACCACCCAGCATTGCCCCAGGTCTCCGATAAAAATGGTGCCTCACTCGGGTGGGAGGCCCAAGTGCAGCCTGACAGGCAGGGCCCAAAACGTATTGAGGCGACATCAAAAATGCCTATCACAAAGCGACCTGGTTCTTGCAAGGGGGTCCCATGACTTTTGGCTGGGGCTGTGGCCACCCAGGAAGCCATGTGGACACACATTTCTGAAACAGTAGACACCCGGGAGCTCCAGGGAGGTATGGCTTGCGTGGATCCACTAACGTTTGCTTCCAGAATCCCCTGCAAACCTGAACTTTTGCTGAAAAACATCTTTTTTACACATTTTTGTGAGAAAGTTGTAGCATCACGGGCTGACATGAAATTTCCTACCACCTGCGTTCCCCAGGTCTCCTGATAAAATGGTACCTCACTCGGGCGGGAGGCCCAAGTACGCGTGACAGGCAAGGGCCCAAAGCGTATTGAGCTGACATCAAAACTGCCTATCAGAAGACCGACCTGGTTTTGCAAGAGGAGTCCCATGACATTTGGCTCGGGGCTCATGGTCACCTAGGGAAACCTAGCAAACCCACACATTTCTGAAAAGTAGACACTGATTCCAGGAGGTATGGCTTGCGTGGATCCACCAACGCTCTTACCCAGAATCCCTGCAAACCTGAAATTTTGCTGAAAAAAATCACTTTTTCACACATTTTGTGTGGGAAAGTTGCGGCATCACCAGGCTGACACAAATTTCCTATCATCCAGCGTTCTCCAGGTCTCCCGATAAAATGGTGCCTCACTCGGGTGGGAGGCCCAGAATGCTGCTGCGACAGGCAAGGGCCCAAAACTTATTGAGGCGACATCAAAAATGCCTATCACAAAACGACCTGGTTTTGCAGGGGTCCCATGACTTTTGGCCCGGGGCTCGGCCACCTAGCAAACCCTGCAAACACATTTCTGAAAGTAGACACCGGGGATCTCAGGGAGGTAGCTTGCGTGGATTCACCAGCGTTTTCACCCAGAATCCCTGCAAACCTGAAATTTTGCTGAAAAAATCACTTTTTCACACATTTTTGTGTGGAAAGTTGTGGCATCACCAGGCTGACACAAATTTCCTACCACTCAGCGATTCAGGTCTCCGATAAAATGGTGCCTCACTGGGTGGGAGGCCCAGCGTACCACGCAGTGCGGGCCCAAAACATTTTGTGATAGGCAATTTCAATGTTGCCTCAATACGTTTTGGGCCAATGCCTGTTATGGGTCACTTGGGCCTCCCACCCGAGTGAGGCACCATTTGTATCGGGAGACCTGGGGGAACACTGGGTGGTAGGAAATTTGTGTCATCCCGGTGATGCCACAACTTTCCCACACAAAAATGTGTGAAAAAAGTGATTTTTTCAGCAAACTTTCAGGTTTGCAGGGGATTCTGGGTAAGAAAACGTTGGTGGATCCACGCAAGCCATACCTCCCTGAAATCTCCCGGGTGTCTACTTTTCAGAAATGTGTGGGTTTGCTAAGTTTCCGTAGGTGGCCGCCCGAGCCCCGGGCCAAAAAGTCATGGGACCCCCTTGCAAAACCAGGTCGTCTTCTGATAGGCAATTTTGATGTCGCCTCAATACGTTTTGGGCCCATGCCTGTTGCGGTGTACTTGGGCCTCCCACCCGAGTGATGGCACCATTTGTATCGGGAGACCTGGGGGAACGCTGGGTGGTAGGTAATTTGTGTCAGCCCGGTGATGCCACAACTTTCCTACACAAAAATGTGTGAAAAAAGTGACTTTTTCAGCAAAATTTAAGGTTTCTGGGGGATTCTGAGTAGAAAACGTTGGGGGATCCACGCAAGCCATACCTCCCTGGAATCCCCCGGGTGTCTACTTTTCAGAAATGTGTGGGTTTGCTAGGTTTCCCTAGGTGGCCGCCGAGCCCCGGGCCAAAAAGTCATGGGACCTCCTTGCAAAACCAGGTCGTTTTGTGATAGGCATTTTTGATGTCGCCTCAATACGTTTTCTGCCCTTGCCTGTGGCGCGTATTTGGGCCTCCCACCCGAGTGAGGCACCATTTTTATCGGGAGACCTGGGGGAACGCTGGGTGGTAGGAAATTTAGTGTCGGCCTGGTGATGCCACAACTTTCCCACACAAAAATGTGTGAGAAAAGTGATTTTTCAGCAAACTTTCAGGTTTGCAGGGGATTCTGGGTAAGAAAACGTTGGTGGATCCACGCAAGCCATACCTCCCTGGAATCCCTCGGGTGTCTACTTTTCAGAAATGTGTGGGTTTGCTAAGTTTCCTAGGTGGCCGCTCGAGCCCCGGGCCAAAAAGTCATGGGACCCCCTTGCAAAACCAGGTCGTCTTCTGACAGGCAATTTTGATGTCGCTCAATACGTTTTGGGCCCATGCCTGTTGCGGGTACTTGGGCCTCCCACCCGAGTGAGGCACCATTTGTATCGGGAGACCTGGGAGAATGCTGGGTGGTAGGAAATTTGTGTCAGCCCGGTGATGCCACAACTTTCCTACACAAAAATGTGTGAAAAAAGTGACTTTTACAGCAAAATTTAAGGTTTCTGGGGGATTCTGGGTAAGAAAACGTTGGGGGATCCACGCAAGCCATACCTCCCTGGAATCCCCGGGTGTCTAGTTTTCAGAAATGTGTGGGTTTGGTAGGTTTCCTAGGTGGCCGCCGAGCCCCGGGCCAAAAAGTCATGGGACTCCCCTTGCAAAACCAGGTCGTTTTGTGGATAGGCAATTTTGAGGTCACCTCAATACGTTTTGGGCCCTTGCCTGTCGCGGGTACTTGGGCCTCCCACCCGAGTGATGCACCGTTTTTATCGGGAGACCTGGGGGAACGCTGGGTGGTAGGAAATTTGTGTCAGCCCGGTGATGCCGGTAACTTTCCCACACAAAAATGTGTGAAAAAAGTGATTTTTTTCTGTAAAATTTCAGGTTTCTGGGGGATTCTGGCAAGAAAACGTTGGTGGATCCACGCAAGCCATACCTCCCTGGAATCCCCCGGGTGTCTAGTTTTCAGAAATGTGTGGGTTTCAGTAGGTTTCCTAGGTGGCCGCCGAGCCCTGGGCCAAAAAGTCATGGGACCCCTTGCAAAACCAGGTCGTCTTCTGATAGGCAATTTTGATGTCGCCTCAATACGCTTTGGGCCCTTGCCTGTCGCGGGTACTTGGGCCTCCCACCCGAGTGATGCACCGTTTTTATCGGGAGACCTGGGGGAACACTGGGTGGTAGGAAATTTGTTTCAGCCCGGGTGATGCCTACAACTTTCCCACACAAAAATGTGTGAAAAAAAGTGATTTTTTCAGGCAAAATTTCAGGTTTCTGGGGGTTTCTGGGTAAGAAAACTTTGGGGGATCCACGCAAGCCACACCTCCCTGGAATCCCCCGGGTGTCTAGTTTTCAGAAATGTGTGGGTTTGGTAGGTTTCCCTGTAGGTAACTGTAATGGGTGGAGAAATCTGGGTTTATGTGCTACAATTGTCAGGGCCCAGTCTTAGTGATGGCACATTCCTCACAAATGGCTACACCCAAAAGCCATTGTAGGGTAAGTTTAGAGAAGGATGGAGGATTGTGCCTTTTCAAATTCTGATGTATTTTTGATAAATGATTTCCAAGCGTTCTTTGGTGATTTTCAAATGCATAATATTTATTTGTATTCTCATGCATAGGGCACAAACAAAGTAAAGAAACAGCCGACACGTGTTTCGCCCATATGGCCCATCGGCTGAGGGCTTTTTCAAGGCAGGGTTCGTGGCATACGGTCGCATGTGTCTAGAAGTAAGGTGAACAGGTCTCTGCGGTCCCAGGAACAAAAAAACAAAACAAAAAAAAAGCCTGGGCCAAAAAGTCATGGGACCCCCTTGCAAAACCAGGTCGTCTTCTGATAGGCAACTTTGATGTCGCCTCAATACGTTTTGGATCCTTGCCTGTCGCGGGTACTTGGGCCTCCCACCCGGAGTGATGCACCGTTTTTATCGGGAGACCTGGGGGAACACTGGGTGGTAGGAAATTTGTTTCAGCCCGGTGATGCCACAACTTTCCCACACAAAAATGTGTGAAAAAAGTGATTTTTTCGGCAAAATTTCAGGTTTCTGGGGTTTCTGGGTAAGAAAACTTTGGGGATCCACGCAAGCCACACCTCCCCGGAATCCCCCGGGTGTCTAGTTTTCAGAAATGTGTGGGTTTGGTAGGTTTCCCCTAACTAGCCGCCGAACCCGGGGCCAAAAACTCATGGGACCCCCTTGAAACCAGGTTGGTTTGTGATAGGTAATTTTGATGTCGCCTCACTAGGTTTTGGGCCCTTGCCTGTCACGGGTACTTGCCCCACTCCACGCGTGTAGGTACCATTTTTATCGGGAGACCAGGGGGAGCAGAAAGGCTGTAATGGTGGCGGGGATGTGGGCATTGGCGTGCCCACTTCGGGCAGCCTCCACCCTAAAAAAATTGCAAAAAAAAATCCCTGGCGTCAAGTGGGCTTTCTGCCCCCAGAGGGGCAGATTGGGGCTACTGCTCCCATCTGCCTCCCAGGGAGGGCAGAAATCCTGTAATGGTGGCGGCGGGGTGGGGGCATTGGCGTGCCCGTTTTGGGCAGCCCCCACCCTAAAAAAAAGTGCACAAAAAATAATCCCTGGCGTTTAGGGGGCTTTCTGCACCACCGGGGGGGGCAGATTGGGGGCTGCAGCCACCATCTGCCCCCCAGGGCGGGGCAGAAAGGCTGTAATGGTGACGGGGGTGGGGGCATTGGCGTGCCCGTTTTGGGCAGCCCCCACCCTAAAAAAAATTGCCCAAAAAAAAATCCCTGGCGTTTAGTGGGATTTCTGCCCTACCGGGGGGGGCAGATTGGGGGCTACAGCCCCCATCTGCTCCCCAGGGCGGGGCAGAAAGGCTGTAATGGTGACGGGGGTGGGGGCATTGGCGTGCCCGTTTTGGGCAGCCCCCACCCTAAAAAAAAATTACACAAAAAAAAATACCTGGTGTTTAGTGGGCTTTCTGCCCCCCCAGGGGAAAGGATTCCGTATGCCTAAATTATTTTGCCTGCTGTGCTCATGCAGATTTGAAGAGTTCACTTCTGCGAGTCCTCAATTGATTATGGGCGGTGCGTCGTCCCCGCTGGCCTGGAACCCGCCGCGTTTACATATACAACACAGGTTTCCCAGATACAAGACCGCACTCCGCAGCAGGTAAGTTCAAAACCTTTATTTATGAAAGGCATGCGGCTTCCCATCCCCGCATAAAGTCCCTGGCCTTACGCGTTTCAAAGCATCTTTGCTTCTCATCAGAGGCCGTGTCAGCAAACAATTTGTCCAAGGCTCCCACATTTCCATGCGTGCTTTCTCCATTTCTCTTGGCTTCCGGTGTGCCTTCTTAATAGAACATCATTGACAAATGCACGCTGGGATTTGTAGTATTTTTCAGCCAGTTTGATCCCTCCAGTGGGTTTGTTTGCTGCACCCAATCTGGGACATCATTTTCTACAGCCCTCCAGTGTGCTCCAGGATAGGATTCCGTATGCCTAAATTATTTCGCCTGCTGTGCTCTATGCAGATTTGAAGAGTTCACTTCTGCGAGTCCTTAATTGATTATGGGCGGTGCGTCGTCCCGCGTCCTGGAACCGCCGCGTTTACATATACATCACAGGTTTCCAGATACAAGACCGCACTCCGCAGCAGGTAAGTTCAAAACCTTTATTTATGAAAGGCATGCAGCTTCCCATCCCCGCATAAAGTCCTGGCCTTACGCAGTCAAGCATCTTTGCTTCTCATCAGAGGCCGTGTCAGCAAACAATTTGTCCAAGGCTCCCACATTTCCATGCGTGCTTTCTCCATTTCTCTTGGCTTCCGGTGTGCCTTCTTAATAGAACATCATTGACAAATGCACGCTGGGATTTGTAGTATTTTTCAGCCAGTTTGAACCCTCCAGTGGGTTTGTTTGCTGCACGCAATCTGGGACATCATTTTCTACAGCCCTCCAGTGGGCTCCAGGATAGGATTCCGTATGCCTAAATTATTTCGCCTGCTGTGTTATGCAGATTTGAAGAGTTCACTTCTGCGAGTCCTTAATTCATTATGGGCGGTGTATTGGCCCTGCTGCCTGGAACCGCCCGTTTACATATACATCACAGGTTTCCTAGATACAAGACCGCATCCGCAGCAGGTAAGTTCAAACCTTTATTTATGAAAGGCATGCGGCTTCCCATCCCCGCATAAAGTCCCTGGCCTTACACGTCTCAAGCATCTTTGCTTCTCATCAGAGGCCGTGTCAGCAAACAATTTGTCCAAGGCTCCCACATTTCCATGCGTGCTTTCTCCATTTCTCTTGGCTTCCGGTGTGCCTTCTTAATTAGAACATCATTGACAAATGCACGCTGGGATTTGTAGTATTTTTCAGCCAGTTTGAACCTCCATTGGGCTTGTTTGCTGCACGCAATCTGGGACATCATTTTCTACAGCCCTCCAGTGGGCTCCCAGGATAGGATTCCGTATGCCTAAATTATTTCGCCTGCTGTGTCTCATGCAGATTTGAAGAGTTCACTTCATGCGAGTCCTCAACTGATTATGGGCGGTGGCAGCCGTCCCCGCGGCCTGGAACCGCCGTTTACATATACATCACAGGTTTCCTAGATACAAGCACCGCACTCCGCAGCAGGTAAGTTCAAAACCTTTATTTATGAAAGGCATGCGGCTTCCCACCCCGCATAAAGTCCCTGGCCTTACGCATGCCAAGCATCTTTGCTTCTCATCAGAGGCCGTGTCAGCAAACAATTTGTCCAAGGCTCCCACATTTCCATGCGTGCTTTCTCCATTTCTCTTGGCTTCGGTGTGCCTTCTTAATAGAACATCATTGACAAATGCACGCTGGGATTTGTAGTATTTTTCAGCCAGTTTGAACCTCCAGTGGGTTTGTTTGCTGCACGCAATCTGGGACATCATTTCTATAGCCCTCCAGTGGGCTCCAGGATAGGATTCCGTATACCTAAATTATTTCGCCTAGCTGTGCTCATGCAGATTTGAAGGAGTTCACTTCTGCGAGTCCTCAACTGATTATGGGCGTTGCGTCTGCCCCGCGACATGGAACCGCCCGATGTCACATATACATCGCAGGTTTCCCAGATACAAGACCGCACCCGCAGCGTGCAGCAAACAAACCCACTGGAGGGTTCAAACTGGCTGAACAATACTACAAATCCCAGCGTGCATTTGTCAATGATGTTCTATTAAGAAGGCACACCGGAAGCCAAGAGAAATGGAGAAAGCACGCATGGAAATGTGGGAGCCTTGGACAAATTGTTTGCTGACACGGCCTCTGATGAGAAGCAAAGATGCTTTGAAACGCGTAAGGCCAGGGACTTTATGCGGGGATGGGAAGCCGCATGCCTTTCATAAATAAAGGTTTTGAACTTACCTGCTGCGGAGTGCGGTCTTGTATCTGGGAAACCTGTGTTGTATATGTAAACGCGGCGGTTCCAGGCCGCGGGGACGACGCACCGCCCATAATCAATTAAGGACTCGCAGAAGTGAACTCTTCAAATCTGCATGAGCACAGCAGGCGAAATAATTTAGGCATACAGAATCCTATCCTGGAGCCCACTGGAGGGCTGTAGAAAATGATGTCCCAGATTGCGTGCAGCAAACAAACCCACTGGAGGGTTCAAACTGGCTGAAAATACTACAAATCCCAGCGTGCATTTGTCAATGATGTTCTATTAAGAAGGCACACCGGAAGCCAAGAGAAATGGAGAAAGCACGCATGGAAATGTGGGAGTATTGGACAAATTGTTTGCTGACACGGCCTCTGATGAGAAGCAAAGATGCTTCGAAACGCGTAAGGCCAGGGACTTTATGCGGGGATGGGAAGCTGCATGCCTTTCATAAATAAAGGTTTTGAACTTACCTGCTGCGGAGTGCGGTCTTGTATCTGGGAAACCTGTGATGTATATGTAAACGCGGCGGTTCCAGGCCGCGGGGACGACGCACCGCCCATAATCAATTAAGGACTCGCAGAAGTGAACTCTTCAAATCTGCATGAGCACAGCAGGCGAAATAATTTAGGCATACGGAATCCTATCCTGGAGCCCACTGGAGGGCTGTAGAAAATGATGTCCCAGATTGCGTGCAGCAAACAAACCCACTGGAGGGTTCAAACTGGCTGAAAAATACTACAAATCCCAGCGTGCATTTGTCAATGATGTTCTAATAAGAAGGCACACCGGAAGCCAAGAGAAATGGAGAAAGCACGCATGAAAATGTGGGAGCCTTGGACAAATTGTTTGCTGACACGGCCTCTGATGAGAAGCAAAGATGCTTCAAACGCGTAAGGCCAGGGACTTTATGCGTGGATGGGAAGCCGCATGCCTTTCATAAATAAAGGTTTTGAACTTACCTGCTGCGGAGTGCGGTCTTGTATCTGGGAAACCTGTGATGTATATGTAAACGCGGCGGTTCCAGGTCGCTGGGACGACGCACCGCCCATAATCAATTATGGACTCGCAGAAGTGAACTCTTCAAATCTGCATGAGCACAGCAGGCGAAATAATTTAGGCATACGGAATCCTATCCTGAGCCCACTGAGGGCTGTAGAAAATGATGTCCCAGATTGCGTGTAGCAAACAAACCCACTGGAGGGTTCAAACTGGCTGAAAAATACTACAAATCCCAGCGTGCATTTGTCAATGATGTTCTAATAAGAAGGCACACCGGAAGCCAAGAGAAATGGAGAAAGCACGCATGGAAATGTGGGAGCCTTGGACAAATTGTTTGCTGACACGGCCTCTGATATGAGAAGCAAAGATGCTTCGAAACGCGTAAGGCCAGGGACTTTATGCGGGGATGGAAGCCGCATGCCTTTCATAAACAAAGGTTTTGAACTTACCTGCTGCGGAGTGCGGTCTTGTATCTGGGAAACCTGTGATGTATATATATATATATCTATATATATGTGTGTGTGTGTATATATATATATACATATATATATATATAATAGGTGGATTGGCGGACGTGCCTAATATTTGAATTCATTGTTTTTATTTGGCGCCTCATATGCTTGTTTTGACTGATTTTGGCATTTTACACTTGCCATGTGGAACACATACCGACATGGTTCCGAAACCGGGTTGGATGCATCGTAATCTATTTGTCAGGTCAACCGATGCTTGTTCGTAAGCGGAATGCCTCTGCAACGGCATTTCCGACCGACTCGGTCGATTCGGGCATGTTTCGACCGACACGGTCGGGCGGAATGGTTTCCAGCTGACTCGGTTGGAGTTTTACCTGCTATGCATTGCAATACGGCGGTCGGAGAGCTCGTGGTCAAGTCGGTCGGAATGTTTCCGAGGACGAGTTGGTCAGACGGTCTTTCCGACCAGCATCGTAATGAGGCCCTTAGGTTCTTCAAATGAGTTAACCTGCTTACTGATGTACTGTAATGTCTAAACTGTGTGATTAGTTTGTTTTGCACAAAATTAGAAAAGTAACTAAAAGTAATCTAAAGTAATTGCAAGTATTTTAAAGGAGTGTACAAATACATTTTCTCCTACTACAAAGTAACTTGTATGCTTCTACAAAACCATTGCACACCGTATTTTGAGAAGTATTACTGTTATGAAAGTATCACTTACCTGCTACTAAGTACATCTTGGTTCTAGTAAAAAAATAACAAAGTAACTTTTTATACAAACAATTGGTCTGGATTCAGTCTTTGATTATGTGACATAATTTCTTGCCAAATCTTAACACTACCGTCTGATAAGCCTGACTGCTCAACCACACAACCACAAAAGAGAGTAAGGTATTATCTAGTTTAGCCTCCTGCTATACCTCTGGGGATCGATCCACTGGACTCTGTGCACACTATACCTTACTTTGGTATAGTATATACAGAGCTAGCTTCCTACACCATAACACAGTAATTAATCTCAATTTGTCTTGCTTTTTACTCTTAATACCAATTAACCATGCCAGAACAATCAAGTGCTCCATGGTCACACCATTAATCAGCAAGGAGTCGGAAACTCAGACTCCTCTTGAAATCCAGCAAATGAAATGATCACTATCCAACACACTGATTTTCTGATGATGAGTCCATTTGAATCAATTTGATTACCTGGATGATATTTCGGATATTATGGAGTAGGCGAGTTGAGAGCAGTCACTGTCCTAAGCCATGTCAAACCTACCAACAATGCTCACCCTTAGTAAAGCTCTTCTGATGACTAAACATGGAAAATGAGGGGTTGCTACACCTCCTGAGTTCCCGCCTAGACTTGTTTCCTTGCACACCAATTCTAAAAACTGTTTCGTTCAGCAGGGAACAGCACACAACCTCCTTTTGCAAAATTGTATTACAGGCCAATCACAGCTCGTGGGATAAAAAATCAGATAGTGGCATCAAAGTCTTTTGCTCCTACATAATACTTACAATAAAAACATATTTGGTGTCCTGTACCAGCTAGATACTGGACAGACAACTGCACATTTGACGATTCTGCAAAAACGTACCATACCAGTGAAAATGAAAGTGGCCCAGTAACACAATATGTAAAGCAAGTGTACTAACAGATGAAGATACATACATTTATTACTAAAGTGCAAAGGCTGAATTCCATAGTACCACAGTACAGCGCAACTAACCAGCAAAAACAATGCAGTGTCTTACAGAAATCATTTTAAAGCGACTTGACAGGCAAGACTACTCTGCTGCTAGTCACTAGGACTATTCATGGTGATTTTATCTGAATGCAAGAATTTAATTCCTGGTATCCTGGTTCAGGTTAAATACCTTTGTTTATACAAAACCAGTGAAGGGTTTGCATTTATATAGTGCTTGCTACCCTTGATGAGGTGTTGAAGTGCTTTCTCGGCGAGTAGCACGCTACTCCAGAACCCAAAAAGGATTAGTAGTGAATTAGTATAGGTAAATAGGAAATTAATTTGAGCTGTGGACATGTTAGTCTGTTATTTGATTGAGAAGGATAGTGGAGGGATAGAAGAGTGAAGGGTTTGAATTTTATCTTTATTCGATTATGTAGCATAATCATAAAAGATAAAAAAAGAAATATATGCATAAAGACCACATTAAAACCATAAAACCATGACTGGTGGCTGTACAAATAGCAGTAAAACGTCACTACTTAAACGGTCTATGGCTAAATAGTAGATATTCTGCACTGTTTGGCCGAGCGGAAGTGCGAATAGAAGGATAACTTCACCATTTAACCGTCCTCTGGCTAAATAATAGAGATTTTGCACTGTTTGGCCAACGGCCATGCAAATAGCAGACAAACTTCTCTATTTACCTGGTTGCTGGCTAAATGGCAGCGATTCTGCACTATTTGACTGGCGGCTGTACAAATAGCAGTAAAACGTCACTACTTAAACGGTCTATGGCTAAATAGTAGATATTCTGCATTGTTTGGTCAGTGGAAGTGCGAATAGAAGAATAACTTCACTATTTAACCGTCCTCTGGCTAAATAATAGAGATTTTGCACTGTTTGGCCAACGGCCATGCAAATAGCAGACAAACTTCACTATTTACTTACACCAAGTAGAACTGCAAACAAGGAGTGAAAACAATTGCCACCCACCTCCTTATGAAAATGAGGGTCCTGCTGTATTACTTCATTCGCAAAATGTCGTTACAAATTCCTCACATAAATTTTGCGAATGGAAAAGTATTTTTCAAACCGACATATGTACTGTGCAGTCGTGTGCACAAAATACTGAGTCTCAAGGTGGTTGCAGAATGACCTGCCTAGTTAATATTCATTATGCAGGTGCCACTTTGCAACCCTCTCTGATTGGCTGTAATCACAGAGATGGTGGCCTGCAAGGGACAGCACCACCATCATCTCTATGGCTACATTCGGAAACGAAAATGGAAAAAACAAAATTACAATGCAGTTGGTATTCCTTACAGAAACCAGTGCTGATTTCTTTTTTTTTTTTTTAAAGGTTTTGGTTTTGGAAAACTTCTCCCCCCTGATGCTGCCAACATGATTTCCAAAGGTAAAGGACCCCTTCCCAAATGCAAATTAGTTACCACCCCAACTCAGGGGTCAGTAGCTCATCAATGGTTTGCCAAAGGAATTGCAGTCATAAACTATCAATAAATTCCTTTCCGAATTGGAAAGGGGAGGGAGGAAACCCTCTTATGAACCCTCCTATTTCTATTTGCAATCTGGAAGCAATTACAAAAGTTATCTTACTAGTCAAAATAATTTTCCAACTCATAAAAAGGGTTTTGTACATTATGATAAGGCACTTTTGTGGTCACAAACACAGTGATTTTGTGACATAAAGCTCTTAGTGCTAAAACTTGCTTAGATGCAAGCACTAACTTATAGGTCTAAAGGTCAGAAATGTTAATGTTTCAAAGTTATTTTGACAGGCATGGCACAGAATACCACTCCATTACACCATGTGCCAAGATATGGTGACTTCGGAGGCCCTGTATGGATCTGTCTCATGCTCCACAAATGCTCCTAATCCTTCATGTTTACCTGCAGAGGTGACTAATGAGAAAGATTATTAAAACCCTTGCAAGACTAGTTAAAGCTGTTTACCCTTCTTAAAGCTATGTACTTGCAAAGCCATGGGAATGTACCAGGGCCAGATATAGGATTACCCAAAGGTTCAATGTTATCAGAAGACCTCTTTTCTGCTGCAAGTCAGCACATTCTGGAATTATTAATTCTAGTTCAGATCAATTAAACAAATCAGAATAAAGCCCCTGAAAACAATGGCTTGAAAAAGCAAAAACCAGAACTGGAAATGTTGTATCCCTGTGACATAGTTTAATCTAATATTTAGGGTGATTTTATCAAAATAGAAACAATTGCATAGGGCCCCTTATAACGTGACCAGCACAGCATAAGTGAGCGGCTTCATTCCAATCTCATAACAGAAGGAAGAAAAACTATGGGTCTGATTCAGAGTTTCGAGGACAGAGTTTACTCCATCAGGATGGTGGAGGACAACACCACTGCCATCTTGAGGTACTTCCACCCACCAAATTTAGAGTTGTCCGCTAGCCCTGTGGACAACTCTCTACATTGACAGGAACTGCTGTCATGGTGGTTCCTGTCTATGCATGAAACGTTTGAAGGACAGTACCATCAGACATAATGGCCAGCCAGCAAACTTTTCAAAATTTTTTGAATTTCAAAAACAAACTCCCAAAGCAGGGCCTTGTTTTAGAAAACAAGAAAACTAATGGTACCATACACTGGGAGTTTTCTCCTAGAGTGACGGAGTCATTATTTCTTTTCCTGTCCTTACAGCCAGATTTTAATATAAATGGGGTAAACGGTATAAAGTCCTTCCTTCAACAGCCCCCCCAACTCTATTGGTCCATCAGTGGAAGTATTCGGTCGAGGAGCCACAAGCACAGCAATGGGACTATAATTAATTGAACTGAATGTCATTGGAATATGAATTGGTAAATCAGAGAAAGATATATAGGGATTAAAGTCACAGAAGAAAATAATCTCACAGAGATTTTTATTCCTTTTGACATTATTATAAATAACTTTAGTTACAAGAATTTGAATAAACAGAGACATTTTGTTACCTCCATTCTCGTGACCTACAGATCGATTTCCTTCACAGTTCCACTTTAAAACTCATTTTCCATACAGGGAATGTGGACGCACTAGTGAGGTTTCAGAACTTATATGGGGTGATTCTCTTCAAATATAATTTTCTGGCTGCAGCTCAGACACAGCCTTTGTGCTAGGTGATGACTCTCACAGCAGTAGCAATAGTACTAGGTCCAAGAAGAAGCATCCAAAATAAGGACACAATGAAGCATGAAATCTTAGCATCTGACTGTCATCAGCTTTCCTGAGCAGTCATCAGGCACAGACAAATGTGTAGCCCTGCTTAGAAACGTAGACACCTTTAACAATGAAACCTATGACCTACCCCTTACTCCTACCATGTACCCTTTATCGTCGCTCAGGAAGAACTAATCAGCAGCCGTTTACTAAAAAGGGCCTTGGAGAATTTCTTTGGGTATCCTTTTCTTCATTCTCCCACACTTCGGTTCTGGGTCTCCATCCTTCACAGGGATGCAATCAATGTACACCCACTGTTTAATAAAGCTGTATCTACTCTCCAACTAATAATGCATAATACATCCATGCACTTAGACTTTCATGATACAAGGAGTCTTACTACTGCGCAGGAGCTACATACCCACCACACAAACACGCACATGGAATGTCAGTGCAAAGATCTGGGGGTCACACAGAATCCATCTTTGAGCCATCTGAGATGATTTATCTGGAGTCCCATTAGTCCCTCTTCTGCTCATCAGAGCCTTTTTATGATCCTGAGCTCCTCTTTGCTGCTTTCCATAGCTCTTTTTAGCCATTAACCATTTTTCTTGACTTCAGCCATCTGAGTTTCTCGAACTCTTTCTGCCACCCTTCACAGACCACACTCATTTTCACCCATCCACTTGAAACTTCTCTGCCAAGTTTCAGTCCCTGTGCACTCAGATCCACTCTGAGACCACTGTGCCAGCATCCGACAGCATCTTCTATCACTGAGAGATAAGAGTTTAACAATACCAGCTTTTTATTCATTTTGCATGCTCTGATTTTTCAGCAAAGGCTTACCAGTTCTATATCTGGGCTGAAGAGGTGGGGGTTTGTAGGAGCTTGCAGCATAAGAAGCCTCAATAGGAGCCATTTACAAAAGGATGGCCTAGGCTCACATAGGTGTCCTCCTGCTCCCAGTCCTCTTCCTTCTTCTCCAGGTCCTTCTGTGACTATGGGTGTTGGTCCTCCTCTAGCCCTGTTCCAAGTCCTTCATTTATGGGCTGTTTTGGTCCTCCTGATTCTCATTTTGGGTCTGATCTAACTAGTTCTAGTCACCCTGGTACTGTTTTCCTAAATCTGGATGCTCCTGGTTGTAGTCCTTCCTGACCCTGGTCTTCCTAGCCTTGCTCCTGGCTCATCCTTGTATTAGCCTTCCTGGTCCTCCTGATCTTGGTATGTCTGATACTCACTCCAATCCTGCTGGTCTGCTGGGTCCTTCTTCACCTAACCCTGTTGTGCTGGTTCTCCTAAGTCTGCCACTCCTAATCTTCCTGGTTTAGGTCATGTTTGTTCTGGTATGCCAGTCCCGATACTCCTGGGGCACAGCGACTTGAGCTTCTTATTCACCTTGGTTGAAGTCCCACTGGTCCTCCTTGCCCTGATCCTCTCAGCTCTCGTCATGCTGGCTGTCATTGTCGGACCCTCTCCTCATGATTCTTCAGGCCCTTGTCTTCTAGGTTTCCTCACTTCAAGTCTAGTTTCCTAGCAATGATTGTCCTTTTCATCACAGTCTATGTTCTCTTACTAGCTTTATGCCAACTAGCGTGATCCTTTTGATTCTGGTCCTCCTTGTTTGTGTTTTTGTATGCTAAATCCTCACGGTTCTGGCCCTCCTGCCCATCCTGGCCTTTCAGGCCCTCTTCTCCTAGCTCGCCCTTTTCTTTATCACCTTGGCCCTCATCCATTTGACCTGATCCTTCTCAACCTGCTCATCTAGTTCCAGGTACATTCCTTCCTGGTCCTGCTGATCCCCTTGGTCTATCTAGTGTCGTGATCTAGCCATCTTAGGCCTTCCCCTCTTAGCTCATGTCTTCCTGGTTTGGATCCTCCTTGCCCTCCTGCCCCTCTGCCTTGTCCTCATGGCCCTTCCGGCACTGCATCCAATGATATGGGCCCTTTTGCTCATAGTTCTCTTTGTCTGGGTCCATCAGAACCTCTTCATTTTGGTCCTGGTCTCCCTGGACATCTAGGTCCAGACTTCTTAGTTGTTCTGGTCCTCCTGACCTTCCTCACCCTAGTCCTGCTACCTTCAGATCCTGGTCTTTATGCTCCATGTGGTGCTCTGGGCCCTGGTCCTATGGTCATGGTCCTAATCTTCCTATTCCTCCAGGATCTGGTCCTGATTCCCCTGCTATTCCACCTCATGCTTCTACACAAGCTGATCATGGTCCTCCTTGCTCTGGTCGTCTTGGTTCTGGCCATCCTGTTCCTCATCTTCCTGGCCATCTTGTTCCTAGCCCTGTGGTGTGGACCTACAGGGTGTGGCCATCCCAGGCCTGATCTCAATGATCCTGATCCTCCTTTTCCACTTCTTCCTCGTCTTCCTAGTCCTGGTACTCAAGGTCCTGATTCTCTTTGCCCTGATATTCCTGGTCCCCCTAGTCTTTTGTTTCCTGGTCCTCTTAGAACTTTTCCTTCTGGCTTCTTCAGACTCTGGTTGCTTGTGTCCCTGGTCTCACTTCCAGAACTCTCTGGCCACGGTTGTGCTATTCTTAGTTTCCATAGTCCTTGTCCTTCTTGAGATTATGTGCCCATGGCCTGATCCTCTTGGTCCTGATTCCTATGCTTTACTATCATGTAGGCTTAGTTCTCATGGACCTGGCTCAACAACCATCCTAGTCTTGGTCTCCTTGGTCCTGGTCACTCTGGTCCTTCTTGTCCTATTAAGCTTGGTGTCATAAACCTTGCCTTTTGGACTGCCTGGCTCTTCTTGGTCCCCCAGTCTTGGCCGATCAGGTTCTGTTTCTTTCTGCTCCTCTTGGCCCTCATCAACTTGTCCTGGTTTTTATCACCCTGAAACGCCTACCACAGTTCCACATCCATCTGGCCTCTTGTGTCCTGGCCCTATTAGTCTTTGTCTTCCTGGTTTGGGATGTCTTGGTCCTCCTAGATCTTTTCCTGGGTCTTTTTAGTTCTACAGGTACTGCAGCCATTCAGTTTGGCCATCTTGATCCAGGTTCTCTTTGTTCTGGTCTTCCTGAGCCTGGTCATTTTGGTCTAGGTCCTCCTGGCCACCACTGTCCAGTCCCCTTACTTTGCCCCACTTGGTAAATCGAGACCAAGTCCCCTTGATCCTAATTGTCATGGCCCTCTTAGCCCTGGCATGGTCATGATCCTTTTAGTTCACTAGTCCTCCTTGCTCTGGTCGGTCTTCTCGGTGCCCTTGATACTGGTCCCCTTGTCTTCCTAGACCCTGTCCTGCTTATCCTGGTTTCCTGGCACTACTGGACCTTGCCCTTCAGGTCCTGATCTTCTCAGTCCTCTCCAATCTGGTCCTGATCCTCCTGGCCCTAGTCCTCCCACTCCTTGCCCTCATAGTTCTGCATGATAGCCTTAAAACTTACTAACTCTGTACTTCTTGGTCTGTCTGGTCATCATTCCCATGTACTTCTGCATAGTCCTTTGTGTCCTGGGTCTTCTGTTTCACATGCTCCTGGTCTTGAACCTTTTCACTCCCTCACCCTAATTCTCATCCATCAGTCATCCTGGTCCTGCGCCCCTGGTTTATCTATTCCCCTGGTTTGCCTGTTCTTAGCCCGTTTGCTCCTGGTTCTCCTGATCCATGCAGTCCTGGTTTTAGTTCTGGTACTTTTTTATTTGGTCTTCCTGATTTGGGTCTTCTGGTGCTGGTCCCACTGATTTTCGTTTCCCTTGCCCTCCCAATCTTCTCCCCCATCCTAGTCTGACCAGTCCTCCTGGATTGTCTATTCTACCTTATTCTTGTCAATCTGACCCTGGTCCCCCATCAATCTGACTGTGGTCCCATCTATCATGATCCTCCTAGTAATGGTCTTCCTAGGGCTGGCCCTCTTCCCACTGGCACTGGTCCTCCTAGTTCCCATGTTGTGGGTCACCTTGGTTTACATAATCCTTCATGCTGGTTTAGGATCCCCCTGAGTCTGACCCTCTTGGACCTTCTGGTCCTGGTCCTGTTGGTCCTAGACTTCCTGATCCTTTATATCCCCCCCTGGACATTCTAATCTAGGGTCTCCAGGTCCTGCTACCCCAGGTCGTTTCTGGTTGTGGTCTTCCCAGTACTGTCCCATTCACTTGTGGCCTTGGTCCTCCTTGATCTGCTCTCTGTGGTCTTGGCCCTTCTGTCTCTGGTCCTTCTTTCCATTGGTCTCCTGATACTGTTCCTCTTTGGCCTGTTGACCTGATTCAGCTACTCCTTGCCCTGGTCATCCTTGTTCCTCTGGTCCTGGTCGGTGCTTTCAGGCTGTCCTTGTCATTATGGTCTAGGGTCTTCCGTTCCTTCTGCCCCTGGTGCTTTTATTACTTTGGGCCCTTGTTCATTGGGTCCTGACCTCCCTGTTCCATTTCCTTCTGGCCCTACTAATCCTCTCACCCTGGTACCCATAGTCCAGTTTTTTTCCTTGTCCTATTCCCTATTATCTATTTGTTCCTGGTTCCCTCTGGCATTTGCAACACTGGTCCTCGTAGATTATATCTCCCTGGGCCTGGTTTTTCTTGTCCTGGTCCTTATGACTCTGGTCGTCCTAGCAGTACTCGTGGTCCACATTCTAGTCCATATTCTTCATTCCTACTTGTCATCATACTCATCCTACTGGTACTACTCCTTCATTCCCCACACCCCCTCCACAATGCCTTTAGTCAGGTCCAGCCCTCAATCCTCAATCAGATAATTTTTTTTTGACTTACAGATTTCTTTTGCAGACTGCACTGTCAAGGACAGAAATGAGGGCTCAATAGAGACAGGACCTTGCCTATTTAAAGCACTGCTTGGCATGTTAAAAATCAAAACTACCATTCCCAGGATACATTGTGCAGGTGTCTAAAATGCCAGTGTGGCTGAAGAGGCCACTCATGACATGGGACCAATAAGTATCTATACCTAAAACCCACTCTGTTGAATAAATACTATGAACAGGTATGTTTATTCCCAGGCATCAGAGTGAACTCCTCCTGTGCTGTGACATCAAGATGCATTACTTACCCATCTCCTGCTTTCCCTTCCCCATTCCACAGACGCCCCATTACCGTGCCCCACTCAATTTACCTCCTGCAAGTGTTCCAAAGCATTGTGGACCCAATCACCAATTGCCTACTGTACGTGTTGTGGTGTTGCAACCACAAAATAGAACAGATACTTCAATAGTAAGTTTCACGCAGGAAGAGCATTTAATTACACCTCATCCATCACTCAGCCCTGGTCTAACTGTCCCCACTTAAACATCAACATTCGTTTTGCCCACAGTGTGAGAATGTTTAGCATACAAAGGTTCCTATACAGAATACCCATGTGTTATCCCACACTTCTCCCTCAGAAGCAATCTTAAGATCATGAACAAAAGAAAAACAAACAATGAAATAACAAATACATCTTTGATAACCAAAGTTGTAAGTCACACACATAGTCCTTCATAAATATCAGTGTCTTAAGCATTCTTACACCTGCGTCCTATTGCAAGCCTTTGTTGTAGATCCTCATGAACAATAACATCCCCTCTAAATTGAGTGTTTCCATCCACTGAACCACCACCACTTTAAGTGTCTGCAACACCAAGTATCACAACACGGTTCTTATTCCAAATCCTACCATCATCAGTCTTAATGGTATTTTTGAACAACTTCACAACCTTCCTCTCCTTAGAAAATTTACACCATGGTTGACACCCAAACAGTGCATATATCTTCACCACATCCCCCAGAGAAACTTTTATATTTTTTTAACATTTGTTTTCATCAAAGTGCTTCTTCCTGTCAAACTGCTGTTTTAACTCTTTCACTCTACAGTCATCTATTCCATTAAACTTTAATCCTTTACCTCACTTCATCCAACCTGGACTCAGCCTAGTATTCGCAGTTCTTTTCTTTAAAAAGTTCAAATTGTGTTTTCCCAGTAGTGGCATGAAGGGACATGTGATAAGCTGTAATTCTGTCCTGAAATACCATCCTTGTTAGAAATGGGATTTCTGGTTGGCTAG
Source organism: Calotriton arnoldi (assembly GCA_963921515.1). Lineage (NCBI taxonomy): Eukaryota > Metazoa > Chordata > Amphibia > Caudata > Salamandridae > Calotriton > Calotriton arnoldi. The sequence goes on along the minus strand of CAWUFW010024530.1, from coordinate 9,071 downwards.
GGCAAGCGCCTAAGCCAAGCAGAAACCACCACTCTAGTCACGGCAAGGGAGTTACACGCTGAAGATAACCCCTGCTCACCCCCTTGGTAGCTTGGCACGAGCAGTCAGGCTTATCCCAGAGGCAATGTGTAAAGGGTTTGCGCAACACACACACTGCAGCAACACACTAGGCACACTACAAAAGAAACTCCACACATGGTTATATAAAAAATAGGCTTTGTATTATCCAAAACACATTAGAATCATAATCACACATTTACACTGTGCCAACTGGCACCAGGTAGAAATTTGCAGGGGATTATACACATGACAGGGCCAATCGGGCCACTGTCAGAACCATCACCAAGCACAAGTAGTAAAAATAACACAACCAGTAACTACTGGTAAAATACTGTACTCTGGAAACACATTATGCATAAAAATCATAGCATGACATTAGGCATCAACACATTGTGCATAAATCACATTTAGGAGTGCACCTTAGTAACACTCCCCAGGTGCATACATCACCTTTAGCATAAACGCATCATGCATTCCTTTAGGGCCCTGCGCCCTACCAGTACACACAGGTACCCAAAATGACGCCAGGCCAACTGGCCTTCTCTGGGGCCCAAAATGCCATCTGTCCCAAATGTCAGGGCTCGCAACTATAGGACCTTCCAAGCGGCCCTCTGGCTGCCTTGGCAGCGAAACCAATGTGCGCAATGCACTGGGGGCAGGGGAGTGTTCTCACTCCTTCCTTGCTCTCAAAGAAATGTGCCCCCGTCTTTGCAGCTGCCCACGTTCTTGCGGTGCAGCTGTGAAGAATGAACAAGCACTGGCACTACCAGTGCCTAGGGAGCCCTCTTCACTGGGGCCCTTCCGGTGACGCTCTCGGCACCACAATGCGGCTAAACATAACATTAGCACTGGCACTAACAGTGCCTCTCAAGCCCCACTCTGGGACTCCTCAGCGGTAACCCCCCCCACATTGCAGCTGCCCGCGCACTCGCGGTGCAGCTGTGTCCACAACTTGGCACCAACAGAGTGCTGTGGGAGCCCCTCCTTACCGGGACTCTTCAGTGAGCTTCTTCCTGTCTCTGCACTACCATGTGGCCAAGACAAACTCCGCACTGGTACTCCAATGCCCGGTATGGAGCCCCACTCACCGGGCTCTTGTAGGCGGGTCCAGAAAGCTGATGAGCGTCTCTTCCACCCTGCCGGCCGCCTGGGAAGACTCCGGTCAAGCTCTTCGTCCCGCCACCACTCTCCGGATGCCGCAGCGGCTACGAGCCGTTTCAAGGCTCCGTCATCGGGGGGAAGCTCCGCCCCAGATCAGGCAGACTTGCCTGACTTCTGGCACGCTGGATCGGCACCTTCCAGCGCGGGGTAGGCTCCCGCCTGGATTCTCCTTCCGGTTCGGGGGTACTCAGGCCACGCCCCCAACCAGGCACAGCCGCCTGGCTTCCTCTCTGGCCGCGTTTCTCCCGGGGCACTGCTCGTGAAGCGGCGGCCCCTCAGCAGGGGCACAAAATGCGGGGTGGGCTCCCGCTCCACCAAAAATGCGGCGGTATGCAAACAAATGCGGGGTAGGCTCCCGCTGTCCTCTGGCAATGCGGGGGAATCCCCACGTCGGGATTTCCTCTGGGCACCTTCGCAGCCCAGCGCTGCCCCGGTTCGAGGATGCTCCTCTCTCCTTCGGGCAAGGATGGAGTCCCCTCTCTGGGACTCCAGCAGCAAAGATGGAGCGCTCACGAGGCGCTAGGACCAGAGTCCCACAAAGCAAAAGCTGGGCCCAGGCGAGGCCAGCTCACGGGGCCCTCCAGCAGAGAGGCAGTCCCTCATGGCGGTTCCTCCTGGGGCCCAGCAGGCACAAGTAGCACCCACAGCAGTGCAGGGCAAGCACCCTTCATGGGGTCACAGCCCCAATATTCATATGACATTTTCCCTTTGTTCTGCCCTGGCACAGGCCTTGGGGGAACCACCCTCAACTGGTTCTGGGGGTGTTGAATACTCTGTTTACTAGGCTTCCACCCTCCCTTGTCAGATGGGGCTCGGTCCTCAGACACACCACAGGGGGGCGTAGCCAGCATTCACCTAGGCAGGCACAGACCTATTCACGGTCAGGGGACTACTTCTCCCACTACTCCAAATGCAGATCTCCTACTCAGCCTAGCGCTGACTCACCCTGCCCTCCCTGGAGCCACACACCTCACCAGCCCCTGTCACTCCAGAGCCAGACATGCAATACACATCAGGCAGGCAGACACATAGCACACAGAAATGCCAACTTCTAAAAGTGGCATTTCTAAAATAGTGATAATAAATCTGCACACACCACTGCGTAGCATTTATTATTACTATTCCAAACATACCAAACTTGACCACGCTGCTCCTCTCATATCAGGAATTACCACTGAAACACTTATCAGGGAATCCCCAATGCATTCCTATGAGAGGGCAGCCTCACAGCAGTGAGAAACCAAAATGGCTGTTTGTCACTACCAGGACATGTCACACACTTAAGGTACATGTCCTACCTTTTACCTACAATGCACCCTGCCGATAGGGCTAGCTAGGGCCTACCTTAGGGGTGACTGACATGCAGTAAAAGGGGGGTCACAGACGTGGCACACACTTTAGGTGTCACGTCACAGCGGCAGTAACACTGCGCGCACAGGCCCTGCAATGGCAGAGGCCTGAGACAGGTTTGAAAGGCTACTTTGGTGGGTGGCGCAATCAGCGCTGCAAGCCCACCAGTAGCATTTAATTTACTGGCCCTGGGTATCTGAGATACCACTTTACAAGGGACTGACAGGTAAATTAAATTCGCCAAACAGGTGTAGACCAATCTTACCATATGTTTACCACAGGAGCACACGCACTTTACACTGGTCAGCAGTGCTAAAGTGCCCAGAGTCCTCAAACCACCAACACCATGTCAGAAAAAAGGCTAGGAGGAAGGCAAAAAGTTCAGGGATGACCCTGTAAAAAGGGGCAAATCCAACAATCCTCCTATCAAGATAGTTGACCCTTGCCAACTGCATGCTTTCTTTTTAAGTATTATTCATCCTCTTGACTGCACCGTTGGTTACCGGATGATACCCAAACTTTTTTTATGAAGTATTCCACAGTCTTTAAAAATATCCCTCCATTTTACAGGAACAAAATTGAGGACCATTGTCTGATAAAATGGAGCTGGGATAACGCTCCCTGTTAAATATTCCATCCAGGGATGTAATCACACTAGTGGGGGAAATATCACGACACACAAAACATCTATCCACCTAGAATACAAATCCATTAGAACTTTGAGATATGGGGTGCAATGTTTTCAATGTAATGACCCCATAATATCAATGGCAACCTTATCCCACAGAACTTTTGAGAGCTTTCTGCATACCATGGGAATCTGCCTAGTTCTCAAAACGTTGTCACTCACACATTGAACACAATCTCTAGCCACACACTCCACTTCCATATCCATACCAGGCCTCCAAAGGTGTAAGCGTAGCCTCTCTTTTTGGCTTCAGCAATTCCCATATGTGTCTCATGCACAAGATTTAAGATTTAGTTTATTATGCATGATTAATAAAAACCGTTTCATACACATGTTATTACAAGGTCATTTACATTATGCGAAGCAGATTAAAAACACAATTAAAACCATCATAAAATGCACCATATAAAAATTAATGTTTTAGGGCCTTTGCAGCCCATCAAATTTAAAGTGTCTGTGCATCAAGAGGTGGACTAACAGGAGCCTTGACAAGTTAAGCAACAGTAAAACCACGGCTCAGCTATGTTGTTATTCAATGTCCATTTGCAATGTGCATTTGAGTCTATCTGCCACTATGTCAAAAAAAATTGTACATTGGCAGTTTAGCTGTGTTTCCGCCAGATTAAAGCACAGCTTTACTGCCTGCCTGCAGGTCCTAATGCCGCTCTTTTTGAGCATTGGTCGTAGTAAGGTGAGTCTTATGTCCTTTAGGTTGGGGCAGATACAGATGACGTGCACAAGGTCCTCGTTTCCTTTTTCGCAAAGGCGGCAGGTCTGCTCTCCTGGTCTCCTTTTCCAGGGTGGCAGGTGAGGAAGAATTGGTAAAATGCCAAAGTGAAGCTTTAGAATTTTTCTTTTATCCTCATTTTAACTGCTGTTTTTAAATAAAATTGCGGTGTAAGGACTCATGCACAGAGTTACGTAACTTGCAGCGCAAACCAACAAGCGGCACTGATCTTGTTTCCCTTGTTAGAATCCCATTGACCACAGATAACTCCTCTTTGATTATGGACCAACGCTTATCCAATCATATTCCCTTGCCAGACTAAACCAATTCTACGACCCTAGAATGAACTGGATCCTTGTCAACTTCTGCTTTCCAATCATCTTCTCAAAGTCTATGGTACCACTTTCAACCACATGAACTTGAAAATGAAGATCAGCACTTAGGTTCGATGTCACCCTGACAATCTCTGATGAGGTCATCAAAGCACATCATCACCCTTGTGTGAAACATACACTTTTCACATCATCATTCTCCCACCAAACTCAATGCATACCAGGAAGAAAAACATATTTATAGGAATTCCACCATAACCAAGATGAAAGACACCCATCTTGCTAAACTTCACCTTTCCCTTGCAATGGTCATCAAACGTATTCTTTGAGACCATAGTGAGATGTGAACACGAATCAAATTTCATGACCAGATCTACCCACTCAATTTTCTACCTGTCAGTGGTGTGTTTATCTTTACTCCCACCAACCTGGAACACAATTTATTTCACTTCTTGCTGTATACATCTTTATTTGTTTTACTTTTACATTTTGAGAAATATCCATTTTTCCCCACAGTAATTGCAGGTTGCTTGCATAGCTGGACAGATACTCACATTAGCCTTGTGACCTGAACTTCCAAACCTCAAACATAGTCCTTTAAATTCCTAAGCCCCTTTGTTTTCTGAGACATTCATTTTTGATTTAACCTGCCATACTACCTCTTCTACTTTTTCACGGGAAACTCTATTCCTATTTTTACTGTTGCTTAACTCATCCACACATTTCACCATTTGTTGCACATTTGACTATGGCTGTCACTTCCTCCAAAGGTAGCTCATTCTTTAACTAAAGCTCATTTCTGATCTTGTCATTAAAACATTTCAAGTTCAACACAAATTGATCCATATCCTCTTATCTATCGCTCCACCAAACTTACAACTTGAAGCCAACTTCCGAAGACCTGTTACAAAATTTTCCACAGTTTCTTCTTTGCCCAACTCTCTCACCCCAAAACAATACTGTTCCATTATCATGCTCACCCGTGAAACATAATGACAATCTAACTTTACCATACAGATTTCATACTCATTTAACAATCTCCCTGCTCTGTAGCACTTAACTCATGTAAATTCTATGAAATTGCCTGCCCCTCTCCACTCAGGCAGTGCAGCAAAAGATAGTATTTACGCTTTGCACTTTGATTTGTGCCACAAACCCTCACATAATTTGCAAAAATAAATTCCACTTCTGCAATGTATTCATAGGTTCTCCTGGCTTCATTAGTGGAGGTGTGACATTCTGCATGTTATCTCTATTTTGCGCCTTCATAACTTAACAAACAATAACTACCACACCAAATACCCTGTCACAATGAGACACTCATAAAATGAACATATGAAAAAGTGTGCAGACACCATTCTAAGAGGGTCCCCAAAGTACCTTGAAAGCAAAGCTGTCAACATGTAAGGCTGTGCCCATCACCTATTTCACACTGCCCCAGAGTTCTGAACAGAGTACTCTCAAAATGGTGTGCCTATCATCGAAACTGACAGGCTCCACAGATCACTACAGTTTAAAACTGAGTGCTCCCTCAATGGTGTACCTGTCACTGAAATTGGCAGGCCCCAAAGATCACAACACCTATTAAAGGTGTTGCTCCTCCTCAAACTGAATCCAAAGGTGTGCCTATCATGTATTGATAGGCTGTGCAACACTTTACTTCCAATGCTGTTCAATAAAGGCATTCCCAAACCACTAAGATGGCACACCTTCAGGCCTGTTTTTCCAGGAAATCGAGCTTGCTCCACAGTACCACAAGATGACTGCTGTGTGTCGTCATGTACACATTCGGGTCTGTTTCTATGGAAGATAGAAGTTGTTCTCCGATGTATATCCTCTTTTTCTATTGGAGATTGGTCACACTGCTTCCCAAATGGTGCAGTGGAGTGCAAATGTATTTCATCCAGGAATTACCAATCAGGAAAGCCAATTTGATACAAAAAACCTCAACACCTCCCAAAGAAAGTGTGCAGCTTCCGTAGTAAACTTCCGCACATCAGCCGACCTCCTCACCTCAAAACATGTGGCTGGGAGACCAGCAGCAGCACAGTAGGACTGAATCTTACTTGAACTGTTAAAACAGGAACTACGATGTTGAGGAGTATTCACCACTTTACATGCATCACATCCTTGTTGCAAAAATGTTGTGTTCCAACCACAAAAGAGGACAGACACTTCAGTATGTTTCACGCAGGAGAGCATTTAATTAAGTCTCATCCATCACTCAACCCTGGTCCAACTGACCCCACTTAAACATTAACATTCTCTTTGCCCATAGTGTAAGAATGCTTAGCATACAAAGGTTCTTATACAGAACACGCATATGTCATTCCACACGAGTCCCTCCCTCTGTGGCCCAGATACCACCTATCTATCTCCATTCCCTGTTTGCTGCTGCTTGTCAACTGCTGCTGTGTTGCCAGGTTTGTAATACTAAGCAAGCACAGCCCCCTTCAAAAGAAGCCTAACGCTAGCAGAAGGCCTTCTATAAGAAGCCCAAAAAGAGCTCAACCCTAAAAAATCATCAAAAAGAGGATTACAAACAATTAAAAAAATTATTCTCATGAGTGGATTTATGTAGCATGTTTTCTAAACCAATACTCAATATTCTTTGCAAATAGCCTAACAGGCGTAGGCTGCAGCGCAAAATATCTGTATACCTGAAGCTCCTGAAATAGAAGTTTGATTCCTGCATGTCTTATCTGAATATTAAAAGAACATAAATGTTTTTTTTAAATGTATTTTACTTGGTTTTTTTTCCACCTGAAACAGCTTGGCCTAATTAATGCACTTACAAATGTACAAACTATTGTATATTTTTATATGCACATACATTCAAATGCCTCACACAAGTTGCATTCCCATTACAAGATGGCCACCACACTATTATTGTTTGTTGTCCCTTTTTCATGGCCAGTTAAATAAAGACCTCCTTCACACTATTTATCCGACCACTAGTCAAAGTATACATCTTCTTTACTATTTAGCCTGTGGCCACTAAACAGCAGAGATTATGTACACCGGGTAAATAGCACTTCCATTTTTTAAACTATAAATAGAGTTGCCTTCAGCTTCACCTTCACCTGTATGAGAGAACTGTATGAGGACTGAAAAATAAACTTACTAATCTTTATCTCCTGCGTGCATTTTATACAGAAAGCAATCCTTATTTTATTACTATTTTACTGCAACAGACTTTTTGGAATGGTTTTGTTAGGACTAGAGTATGAGCCATTAACGCAACCTCCATCACTCACCACCATCACTATCACCACCATCATAAGATTTGCGTATACCAGTGTTGCACACTTAGTTACTTGAAAGCCAGACTTATTGGTTTTGCCAATGATAGTTTGAAGTTCTTGTAAATTAATTCTCGAAGCATTTAAATTAAGCAACATGTATGAAAATTAAGCTAGTGTGAAAGTAAACACAAACTAATGAAAGTCAAGTGTGATAGTAAGCACAGTAAAAGAATTCAAAACAATGTGTGAACCATTTGACTTTTGTCTACTTCATTGCAAAATGCAAAAAATGACATTCCAATAGAAGCAGGAAATCAATCTAAGTAAAATTGCCAAAATCATAATTATCACATCATAACCGTTACAAGGATGCATAGAGTATAGTGAATTTTTGCAAATGTAATGCATGCTGACACCAGTGCCAGTAGGGTTGTCCCTTTGCTCTACCGTGCTTCTGATCATGGGCTTTCGCTTAACAGGACAGTGCATTCTGAGAGTTTTAGTCTATGTTTCAATTGAACAAACACACCTGGTAGTGGTTATCAGTACAGGGAAAGGCGTGTGAGATATTGCAAGCATTCACGCATCATCTTTGTGTTTTCGTGTGGCACCCTAGGTGTGATATATGAGTTCAAACATGGGTCCTGTGCTAACTGTTCCACACAGCTGAAGCTGCATCTCACTGATTAAACCCACCGAGGCCAAAGCTGATCTAGAATTGCTTGTGTTCCAGTTGGAGAGGACTTGCCTGGCAGTTCGGGCTGGACAGTTCCTATTGGAGCAATTATCTAGTCCAATGGGCCTATGGCTAGTCCCTGTCTGGAGTAGCATAGCTGGCAAAAAAAAACAACTAATGGACTGTAATGTGGTCTGAGCGATTGACAGTGGTTGAGATATTTACAAGCGCTCCATACATCACCTGTGTTTTTTGGTAATGGATTTTGATTATTTGCAGAGGAGCTGTTATGAATTTATTAAGTGCAACATCCATCTGGGGTTATTGGTATTCAAGGAGAATCAAGCACTGAAAAATAACTCAAACACGTGTCCCTTTGTAGAAATGGAGACTGGTGTGATATTCCACAACTTAGCATCTGCCAATGAGAAATCTCTGCAACAACCCAGGACCTTCTAGCTGCAGGACTGTTCAGGAGGGAAACACTAGCCAGCTAGCTTATACCAAAAGGAACTTTGAATCTAGTAATGTGAGTGATTTGCCAAAGACTGCCTTATGTACTGTTATCATAGTATGCGCACAACGTGACATTCCCTCCTCCCCAAATTCCGTCACCTTACCGCCCACTACGTCCAAAAACTCTCAGAATCAGGGTATGTTGTCCACGGCGTAGCCTTTTATTCACAACAATCCAAGTAATTTCCACAGACCATTCCCAAAGAAAAGTATCCTTCTTGGATATATAAGAATTATTCACAGCATCCCACTTTAGCTGCATCAACATGTCAACGGCAGTAAGGAAATTAGGTACAACATTACACTTTAACTCGGG
>CAWUFW010024529.1:0-58886 GCA_963921515.1 Calotriton arnoldi | reverse complement strand
CTCTCTTTGGGGGAGAGTGGGCCATTCTTTCAGGCTCCATCTCTCCAAAGTCTTGGGCTGGGGCTGTGGCCATCACAGCCCCACTAACCTTTGCAGGGACGCCCAACATCCTAAGATGGGTTTGGTGTTCAACTTCAGCCCAGGCTGAAATTTCCAAATCATTGCCCATCAGGCAATCTACAGGTAGGGTTGGGGACACTGCCACTCTCTTTGGGCCTGTGACCCCCTCCCAGCTGAGATTGACTATGGCCATGGGGTGATCTGTTCTGACACCATCAATGTTGGTCACCTGGTATTTAAACTCAGGTAAAAGCTGGTGAGGGGGACTAGTTTCCCTGCCACCATGGTGACACTAGCCCCTGTGTCCCTAAATGCCACAGCTTTCTGACCATTAATCATTGGCTCCAGTCTGTACCTGCCCAATGCTATGGGACCCATGGTAAAGGTGGCAAATCCTATACCACCATCAGAGTCAGAGGAGTCTGTTGAGGGGTCCCTGTCTAAACTAGGGCCCACCTCTGTTCCTCTTGCAAAAGCACCCAACTTTTTGGGTGCACTACTCCCAACTGGAGGATTACTACTGGTAGTACCAGGAGGGGTGGTAGTAGTTGTGGGAGGAACATTTTCTTTATTGCCAATCCTGGGGCAACTGGGATCAGTTTTCCAGTGCCCAGGCTTTTACAGACATGGCAATATGGTTTCTTTTCAGGAGAGGAAGGAGTTTGGGACCCACCCCCAGAAGAGGAATTTTGGGGCCCTGTAGGGGACTTATCCTTAGATTTATCCCCACCTTTCTCTTGGGACTTAGTAGAATCTTTCTTCTGGTCACCACCCTGATTTCTAGTTTTTACTCTGGTTCTGACCCATTTGTCTGCCTTCTTTCCCAATTCTTGGGGAGAGGTCAGATCAGAGTCCACCAGATACTGGTGCAAAAGCTGGTTTTGACAATTATTAAGGATCTGCTCCCTCATAATCAAATTGTACAATCCTAAAAAGTCATGCACTTTGTTGCCATGTATCCAACCTTCCAGAGCCTTTGTAGCACAATCTACAAAATCAACCCAGTCTTGAGTCTGAGCTTTTGGGTGTCTCTGAACTTCAACCTATACTGTTCAGTGGTTAGGCCAAACCCATCTATCAGAGCACTCTTCAAGACTGTGTAATTGTCAGCATCCTCTTCTCTTACAGTGAGGAGCTTGTCTCTACCTTTGTCTGCAAAGGAGAGCCACAAGATTGCTGCCCACTGCCTCTGGGGGACCTTCTGAACTTTACAGGCCCTCTCCAGTGCAGTTATCCATTTGTGGATGTCATCCCCACTCTGGTAGGGAGGGACAATCTTGTTTAGGTTTCTATGGTCATAAGACCTGTCCCTATCTCTAGGGATATTGCTGCCACCATGGGACTCTAGTCCCAACTTTCTTCTCTCTCTAAGGAGATCTAGGGATTCTCTATCTAAAGCCAATTGCTTCTTCCTGATCTCTAGTTGAGTTTCCTCATACTGGACCAGTCTCTTTCTTCTCTCATGAGAGGATTCCCTCCTGTGAGAAGAAACAGAGCTCCCTATTGAGGTGCCAGAGTGGTTAGACTCCTGAGAAGGAGACCTAGACTTTCTGAGCACACTCATAATCCTTCCTGGGGGACAAAGGTGTGGTTCTCTAGATCCTCATCTTCATCTTCCCCAGAAGGGATTGGGTTTTCCAGGTCAGGGTCATTGTCACCCTCCTGGTCAGTTTCAGAGGGGGCTGGGGGTAGTAGTACCCCTGGCCCCTTCCTCATCTGCTGGCCCACCCTCTGCTCCTACCCCTTCAGTCTCTGAAGACTTACTAAGATCATAAGCCACCAACAACTCCTGGAGGTGTTGGGTGGTGGGACTTTGGCCTGTCCTTAATTTCCTCACGTTACACAAAGCTCTCAGTTCCAAGAATGGGAGTGTGTCATACTTGGAGGGGAAGCTCCATGGCTTCCTGCAGGGCATCTCTGGATCCTGCTTTTAAAGACATTACTAGTGTGGTGTGGTGTATGCACTACCTACTCTAGTGTGGCCTACTAAACTCTCTTGAGTTGTAGAAAGGGTTGTGCTATCCCTTAACACACAACTCTAAGTTCAGTAGAACTTACTGATATTCTAAGCTTAAATTATATGTACCTTAGGTACCTTTAGTGGTTTTCAGTTGATCAATTCAATTGAGATTATCTGGTAAAACAATAGCAAGCTGGAATCCCACACGCTGCACACCAATGTGAGAAGTTGGCCTGGTATATGCTGTTCACTAATTAAAGTGGACACCTTGCACCAGGGCAAATCGACTCTTATGGTAGATAGGTTTAAGACAACCTTTAAAGAAAGCTATCCTAGTGGTAGCTGTGGAGAGCAGCCTTCAGGCTAAGTCTCGGAGGAATGTAAAGCAGCTTGTTTTACCATATAATCTCTTGAATCACCAAATGAAAAGACACCACACAGGTATATATATCAAATATATATGTATTTATTTCTAAATAACTCTCTACTAATCTCTTTATGAGATTAGAAGACAAACATATGCACAAATCAACGTTTCACAATAAGTTAAGCACAAAATATGGCTGGGGCCCTAGGGGCGTACCAGACCATATACTAAGTAAGAGACTTAGAAACAACGACTTGCAAGGAGACAAGGCCTAGGGCCTTCAGAAGTGCTGGGGCCTCACGAAACCACCCAAGGCAGGTAAGCAAAGGACCCACGGGAGACGCGTGCAGTGTGGATACACAGGCGCGAATCGCCGTTAACTTCAATGGGGCAAGTCGCGGTTGGAAATAAAGAGTTTTAGGGATACTTCGGGAGAACCTACAAGCAAGTCACTTACAGGGTAGGTAGTTCTGAGGAGCCCACACCCACAGGAGCACCGTAGTGCTGGAGTTACCTCACCCAGGGAAGCCGGGTGCACAGGTGTCCTTTGGCGTCGGGTCGCGGCGTCGTTTCCAATGGCGAACAAAGAAGACTTGCTGCTTGCGGGAGCTGGAAGAAGTGTCCGGTGGAATCCAAGCCTGGATTCTGAAGAAGGATGACCTGAAAGCAGAGGGGACAGTGTTCAAAGTCACTTGGCAGTGACCCGGGGCAAGGAAGACGGATGCCCACCGTCGTCGAGTCGCTTCAGGTCGGTTGCAGGTGCCTTGACTCTTCAGCCACGTGGTCCAGGAGGCGTCGACGACGACCAGGAGCAGGATTCGGTGCTGTCCTCGATGTCTGTCGAGCTGACTGCGGTGTCGGCAACTCGATCGGAGCCAACAAGCCTTGGCAGCCGCAAGTCTCGAGTGAGATGAAGATAAGTCGATGGTGCAGACCAGCAAGGTCTGAGGAACTCACCCAGCAAGGGTAAGTCAGGGCAGGCCTGGAGCAACCAGGGAGCCCTTGGTTTCTTTAAGATAGTCTTCTGGGGACCCACAAGCCAGCGGGCAAGGGATCGCGAAGACACCTCGGGTGGAATCACTCAGCAGGGGCCCACGGTCACTCGGGACGGTGTAGGCCTCTGATCTTCGGAGGGATTCCTGCTGGAGGTCGGGACCACACGTGGTCCAAAGCACAAGTTCGTGGAACGTTGTGAAGATGGTTGCACTCGACAATAGTGCACGGTACCCAGGGGTCACGGTTCCTCAGTCACTCGTGGTGGTCCACTTGCCTCAGCTTCGCTGGGGACTCACGATGGCCTCGGGAGAGGTCAGGAAATCCACTTCTTGGGCTGCAGGGACTTCGGACTCCGGCGGGAGCGGCGTAGTTATGCGACCGTCGTTGTCGTTTTTGGTGCCTGCCAAGCAGGGGAGTCACTCCTTGACTCCAAGGGAGATTCTTCTGTCTTCCAAAGGTGAGTGGAGCGTCGAAGGTCCAGGATTCTGTCTGTCAGAGTGTCGTCCAGGGTTATCTGATCTTGCTGTGGCAAGGGTTCCCCATCTTATACTAGTAAAACAGGGATGGACTAACTCTATGACCCCACCTATGGGAGGGTCAAGGGAGGGGGTGGCTACACCCACTTCCCTTTGTCCAGTTTCGCGCCAGAGCAGGGGCAGGTAGCCCCTGAGCTGGTTTGAACTGGCATATGCACAGAGGAGCCTTCTGCTCCCCCAGTGCAGGACTTCAAAGCACTCTAAGAGTGCACCCACCCAGCCCCAATACACATTATCCTGTCTGGGGAGGTGGTCACACCTCCCTGCAACAGGAAACCTATTGTCCAGGCCTCCCCTGCCGGAGTTTCGTCCAGCAGCAGGAGGCCAGACTTGTGTCTGTGGCAGCAGCATCCATTTTGTGATGCCAGGGCTTCAGAAAGAAGTTACCGGGTAAGCCAGAGTTAACATGTCTTTCCCTCTAGAAGGGTGGAATGCTACCCCCGCCGCCAGGATTGGCGGGGGGTAGTATTCCAAGATGTTTGACACCAAACACGACATGTTTAGGTGCAGCCATTCCAAAGTTAGCATTTTACCGCGAGGATATAATGCGCTTAAGAGTATATGGTCAGGCTGCACTACAAACAGCATCAGAGATGGTCTCCGAACGCTGCAGAGGGGCCCTGCTCATGCAGGGGCACCCTCTCACATAGGAACCATGCACTCTGCCTTTAGGATTGATAAGGCCTGCCTTAGGAGTGACTTATAGGTTTCTAGGTGTGTATGTATTTCGTGATATAGGTAACCTATATCACAGTAAGGGGTGCATGCACCACCTTACCCAGGCTGCAGTAGCAGACCTGTGGTGTCAGTTTGGATGGCCTTCCAGGGGTGGCATAATACATGCTGCAGCCCCTGGCAGGCCTCTGAGGTACCTATGCCCTTGGTACATAGCATACCATATACTAGGGACTTATAAGGGCACTCCAGATCCCAATCAGAGATGTGCCTAAGGCACATGGAATCCATTTTACAGAGAAAGCAGATAGACTGGGGCCCTGAATAGCAGGATCCCAGTCCAACTAAGTCATAAACCAGCAAAACACCATAAAAAAAGTGGGGGCAACCATATAGTCAGATTCCACCTTCCTACAGTCCACTAAGCAATCCCTCACCCTAAGGGTATGAGAGGGTCTCCACCATGGGGAATCACTACCTCTGGTGTGCTTAGGTAAAGTACAAGGCTGGTGAGGTGTCTGAGTAGGGAAGTGAGGCCCTAGGAATGTTGGCCTCAGTTTCCTCAGATCACTGGTCACCATGTATGCCTGTCTTTCCATGACTGAGTTGCACTTTGCTCTAAGGGTCAACCTTTGGCTGCCTACAGCTGGGGGTTGGGTCCCTTTGGATGGAACACTGGAGGGACATGGCAGGTTTGGAACCTTCTGGTCCCAGGTTTGCCCTTGCCTACCAGAGTCCTTCTGGGGGAGGTCCCTACATAAAGGTATGGGGGATCCCTCAGTGTGTAGAGGAATTTTCACCTGGCTAGGGCTACTAGACTGGCTGCCCCTAATCTGCTGATGGGGGCTTCCTCTGGACAGGGGGCCCGGGGGTCCACTGACCTCCCTGACCTCTGCAGCCCTGGGCTGACTGAGGCAGGGTAGAGAGGGGCAGGTTACCTGCTCCAGACTGGGTACCACCGTGGAAGGGTCCTCTGCCATCAGGGGTGTGGCCAGGCCAGGCCTGACTACCTCTGTGGCAGTTCCTTCACTAGGGGTAGGGTCAGTTCCCTGAGGAGGCTGACCCTTACCTACTGTCTGGGGGAAGAAGACTTTTCTTCAACCCTTTTGCTCTCTTTTGGGGGAGAGTGGGCCATTCTTTCAGGCTCCATCTCTCCAAAGTCTTGGGCTGGGGCTGTGGCCATCACAGCCCCACTAACCTTTGCAGGGACGCCCAACATCCTAAGATGGGTTTGGTGTTCAACTTCAGCCCAGGCTGAAATTTCCAAATCATTGCCCATCAGGCAATCTACAGGTAGGGTTGGGGACACTGCCACTCTTTTGGGCCTGTGACCCCCTCCCAGCTGAGATTGACTATGGCCATGGGGTGATCTGTTCTGACACCATCAATGTTGGTCACCTGGTATTTAAACTCAGGTAAAAGCTGGTGAGGGGGGACTAGTTTCCCTGCCACCATGGTGACACTAGCCCCTGTGTCCCTAAATGCCACAGCTTTCTGACCATTAATCATTGGCTCCAGTCGGTACCTGCCCAATGCTATGGGACCCATGGTAAAGGTGGCAAATCCTATACCACCATCAGAGTCAGAGGAGTCTGTTGAGGGGTCCCTGTCTAAACTAGGGCCCACCTCTGTTCCTCTTGCAAAAGCACCCAACTTTTTGGGTGCACTACTCCCAACTGGAGGATTACTACTGGTAGTACCAGGAGGGGTGGTAGTAGTTGTGGGAGGAACATTTTCTTTATTGCCAATCCTGGGGCAACTGGGATCAGTTTTCCAGTGCCCAGGCTTTTTACAGACATGGCAATATGGTTTCTTTTCAGGAGAGGAAGGAGTTTGGGACCCACCCCCAGAAGAGGAATTTTGGGGCCCTGTAGGGGACGTATCCTTAGATTTATCCCCACCTTTCTCTTGGGACTTAGTAGAATCTTTCTTCTGGTCACCACCCTGATTTCTAGTTTTTACTCTGGTTCTGACCCATTTGTCTGCCTTCTTTCCCAATTCTTGGGGAGAGGTCAGATCAGAGTCCACCAGATACTGGTGCAAAAGCTGGTTTTGACAATTATTAAGGATCTGCTCCCTCATAATCAAATTGTACAATCCTAAAAAGTCATGCACTTTGTTGCCATGTATCCAACCTTCCAGAGCCTTTGTAGCACAATCTACAAAATCAACCCAGTCTTAAGTCTGAGCTTTTGGGTGTCTCTGAACTTCAACCTATACTGTTCAGTGGTTAGGCCAAACCCATCTATCAGAGCACTCTTCAAGACTGTGTAATTGTCAGCATCCTCTTCTCTTACAGTGAGGAGCTTGTCTCTACCTTTGTCTGCAAAGGAGAGCCACAAGATTGCTGCCCACTGCCTCTGGGGGACCTTCTGAACTTTACAGGCCCTCTCCAGTGCAGTTATCCATTTGTGGATGTCATCCCCACTCTGGTAGGGAGGGACAATCTTGTTTAGGTTTCTATGGTCATAAGACCTGTCCCTATCTCTAGGGATATTGCTGCCACCATGGGACTCTAGTCCCAACTTTCTTCACTCTCTAAGGAGATCTAAGGATTCTCTATCTAAAGCCAATTGCTTCTTCCTGATCTCTAGTTGAGTTTCCTCATACTGGACCAGTCTCTTTCTTCTCTCATGAGAGGATTCCCTCCTGTGAGAAGAAACAGAGCTCCCTATTGAGGTGCCAGAGTGGTTAGACTCCTGAGAAGGAGACCTAGACTTTCTGAGCACACTCATAATCCTTCCTGGGGGACAAAGGTGTGGTTCTCTAGATCCTCATCTTCATCTTCCCCAGAAGGGATTGGGTTTTCCAGGTCAGGGTCATTGTCACCCTCCTGGTCAGTTTCAGAGGGGGCTGGGGGTAGTAGTACCCCTGGCCCCTTCCTCATCTGCTGGCCCACCCTCTGCTCCTACCCCTTCAGTCTCTGAGGACTTACTAAGATAATAAGCCACCAACAACTCCTGGAGGTGTTGGGTGGTGGGACTTTGGCCTGTCCTTAATTTCCTCACGTTACACAAAGCTCTCAGTTCCAAGAATGGGAGTGTGTCATACTTGGAGGGGGAAGCTCAATGGCTTCCTGCAGGGCATCTTTGGATCCTGCTTTTAAAGACATTACTAGTGTGGTGTGGTGTATGCACTACCTACTCTAGTGTGGCCTACTAAACTCTCTTGAGTTGTAGAAAGGGTTGTGCTATCCCTTAACACACAACTCTAAGTTCAGTAGAACTTACTGATATTCTAAGCTTAAATTATATGTACCTTAGGTACCTTTAGTGGTTTTCAGTTGATCAATTCAATTGAGATTATCTGGTAAAACAATAGCAAGCTGGAATCCCACACGCTGCACACCAATGTGAGAAGTTGGCCTGGCATATGCTGTCCACTAATTATAGTGGGCACCTTGCACCAGTCCAAATCGACTCTTATGGTAGGTAGGTCAAAGACAACCTTATTGAAAGCTATCCTAGTGGTAGCTGTGGAGAGCAGCCTTCAGGCTAAGTCTTGAAGGAATGTAAAGCAGCTTGTTTTACCAGTCTATAATCTCTTGAGTGACCAAATGAAAGAGCACCACACCAGGTATATATTCAAAATATATGTATTTATTACTAAACACACCCCTCTAGTCTCTTTATGAGGCTAGAGTTCGAAGTACATAGGTTATAAGATCTTAAATCACAGTAATAGCACAAATACACGTTTGGGCCCTAGGGGCGTACCAAACCATATACCAATAAAGTGGTATGCGAACCACGACTGAACTAGACACTAGGCCTAGAGCCTCTAGAAGTGCTTGGACCACAAGGAACCACCCAAGGTAGTGACACAGGGGACCCACGGGAGACGCGTGCAGTGTAAATACACAACCGCGATACGCCGTTAACTTCTATGGAGAAAGTCGGGATCGGGAAAATAGAGGAAAGGGACACTTTAAAGAGGACTAGGACAAAACCCTTTGAGATCTAGGACTTTGAAGAGTCTCTACCCACGGGAGCACCGGAGTACTCGTGTTACCTCACCCAGGGAAGCCGGGTGCATAGGTGCCTTTCGGGGTCGGGTTTCGTCGTCGTTTCTTATGGCGATCTGCTGCAAAGTGCTGCTGGCGACCAGGAGAAAAGTGTCCGGGTGGATCCAAGAGTGGATCGGAGTTCTGAAGAACCTGAAAGCAGAGGGGACAGAGTCTGGGTCACTAGCCAGTGACCAGGAGGGCGATGGACAGATGCCCACCGATGTCGAGTGCTTCAAGTTCGTTGACAGTCGTCTTGACTCTTCAGCCACGAGGTCCGGGAGGCGTTGTCGGCGACCAGGAGCAGGATTCGGGCTGTTGCTCGATGTCTGTCGAGTGCAGAGGTGTCGGCGACCAGATTGGACCCAACAGGCCTTGGCAACGGCAAGTCTCGAGTAAGATGTAGATCGTCGATGATGCAGACCAGCAAGGTCTGGGGAACTCACCCAGCAAGGGTAAGTGAGGGCAGGCCTGGAGCAACCAGACTGCCAAGTAAAGAAAAGATTGGCCTTCGGTAAGGGCTACTAGCCAACGGGCTAGCGACCGCGAAGGAGCCTCGTGACGCCGCACGTGGAGCTGGCTTACAGGACACTCGTGGAGTGGGGGCCAGTGATCTTCGGTGCAGGTGGTGCTGGAGGCTAGGGCTACTCGGAGCCCAAAGCACGACTTCTTGGGAGACCCAGAAGATGGTGCACTTGCAAGTGTGCTCGGTGTCCAGGGGTCACGGTCTCAAGTCACCCACGATAGCCACGGGCCTCAGCTTTGCTGGGGACTCAGGGTAGCCTCGGGAAGTCTGAGAATCCACCTCTGGTGATGCGATGACTTCGGCGTCCGACGGGAGCTTCAGTGATGCGAACCGGACAGATGCTTCTTTGGTGCCTGCCAAGCAGGGGAGTCACTCCTTGACCCCAAGGGAGATTCTTCAGTCCTCTAATCGTGAGTAGAGCGTCGAAGGTCCAGGATTCTGTTTCAGAGTTTCGTCCAGGTATAATCTAATCTTGCTGTGGCAAGGGTTCCCCATTTTAACCAGTAAAACAGGGAGGGACTAACTCTATGACCCCACCTATGGGAGGGTCAAGGGAGGGGTGGCTACACCCACTTCCCTTTGTCCAGTTTCACGCCAGAGCAGGGGCAGGTAGCCCCTGAGCTGGTTTGAACTGGCATATGCACAGAGGAGCCTTTTGCTCCCCCAGTGCAGGACTTCAAAGCACTCTAAGAGTGCACCCACCCAGCCCCAATACACATTATCCTGTCTGGGGAGGTGGTCACACCTCCCTGCAACAGGAAACCTATTGTCCAGGCCTCCCCTGCCGGAGTTTCGTCCAGCAGCAGGAGGCCAGACTTGTGTCTGTGGCAGCAGCATCCATTTTGTGATGCCAGGGCTTCAGAAAGAAGTTACCGGGTAAGCCAGAGTTAACATGTCTTTCCCTCTAGAAGGGTGGAATGCTACCCCGCCGCCAGGATTGGCGGGGGTAGTATTCCAAGATGTTTGACACCAAACACGACATGTTTAGGTGCAGCCATTCCAAAGTTAGCATTTTACCGCGAGGATATAATGCACTTAAGAGTATATGGTCAGGCTGCACTACAAACAGCATCAGAGATGGTCTCCGAACGCTGCAGAGGGGCCCTGCTCATGCAGGGGCACCCTCTCACATAGGAACCATGCACTCTGCCTTTAGGATTGATAAGGCCTGCCTTAGGAGTGACTTATAGGTTTCTAGGTGTGTATGTATTTCGTGATATAGGTAACCTATATCACAGTAAGGGTGCATGCACCACCTTACCCAGGCTGCAGTAGCAGACCTGTGGTGTCAGTTTGGATGGCCTTCCAGGGGTGGCATAATACATGCTGCAGCCCCTGGCAGGCCTCTGAGGTACCTATGCCCTTGGTACATAGTATACCATATACTAGGGACTTATAAGGGCACTCCAGATCCCAATCAGAGATGTGCCTAAGGCACATGGAATCCATTTTACAGAGAAAGCAGATAGACTGGGGCCCTGAATAGCAGGATCCCAGTCCAACTAAGTCATAAACCAGCAAAACACCATAAAAAAAGTGGGGGCAACCATATGGTCAGATTCCACCTTCCTACATAACTCTCCTACACAACCCCCCCCCAAACGTAGGGACATTAAACTAACCTTGCCCAGTTAAGTCTTCATGTTCTAAGTGGAAATACCTAGAGAGTCCATCTGCATTCGCATGGTTACTCCCAGGCCTATGTTCCACTGTAAAGTCCATCCCCTGTAGGGAAATGGACCACCTAAGCAGTTTGGGGTTTTCACCCTTCATTTGTTTTAGCCATAAGAGGGGCTTATGGTTGTAGGAGAGTAGGATCTGCTTCACATGGGTACCCCCACTTTTTGCTGATGCTTCACTGGTTTTCGACATTAGTCTGGCTGGGGCCCTGCTATTCAGAACCCCAGCCTAGCTGTTTCCTCTTTAAAAGGGTCTCCATGTGCCTTAGGCACATCACTGATTGGGATCTGGAGTGCCCTTAAAAGTCCCTAGTATATGGTATTCTATGTACCAAGGGCATAGGTACCTCAGAGGCCTGCCAGGGGCTGCAGCATATATTATGCCACCCCTGGAAGGCCATCCAAACTGACACCACAGGTCTGCTACTGCAGCCTGGGTAAGGTGGTGCATGCACCCCTTACTGTGGTATAGGTTACCTATATCACTAAAAGCATACACACATATAAACCTATAAGTCACTCCTAAGGCAGGCCTTATCAATCCTAAAGGCAGAGTGCATGGTTCCTATGTGAGAGGGTGCCCCTGCATGAGCAGGGCCCCTCTGCAGCGTTCGGAGACCATCTCTGATGCTGTTTGTAGTGCAGCCTGACCATATACTCTTAAGCGCATTATATCCTCGCGGTAAAATGCTAACTTTGGAATGGCTGCACCTAAACATGTCGTGTTTGGTGTCAAACATCTTGGAATACTACCCCCCGCCAATCCTGGCGGCGGGGGTAGCATTCCACCCTTCTAGAGGGAAAGGCATGTTAACTCTGACGAGTCCGGTAACTTCTTTCCAGAGCCCTGGCATCACAAAATGGATGCTGCTGCCACAGACACGAGTCTGGCCTCCTGCTGCTGGACGAAACTCCGGCAGGGGAGGCCTGGACAATAGGTTTCTGTCCCAGGGAGGTGTGACCACCTCCCCAGACAGGACAATGTGTATTGGGGCTGGGCGGGAGCACTTTCGGTGCTTTGAAGTCCTGCACTGGGGGCACATTTGGTGTCCCTGTGCATACCCCAGTTCAAACCGGATCAGGGGCTCGCAGCCCCTGCTTTGGCGCGAACTGGACAAAGGGAAAGGGTGTAGCCACCCCTCTGCCCTGACCCACCCATAGGTGGGGCCACAGAGTAGTCCATCCCCTATTTTTAGAATAAAGGTAGGAACCCAGTCCTTAGGACTTTAGATTATACCTGGACGAAACTCTGACACGGAATCCTGGACCTTCGACGCTCTACGACAAGATTAGAGGACTGAAGAATCTCCCTTGGGGTCAAGGAGTGAATCCCCTGCTTGGCAGGCACCAAAGAAGCATCTGTCCGGTTCGCATTACTGAAGCTCCCGTCGGACGCCGAAGTCATCGCATCACCAGAGGTGGATTCTCAGACTTCCCCGAGGCTACCCTGAGTCCCCAGCAAAGCTGAGGCCCGTGGCTATCGTGGGTGACTTGAGACCGTGACCCCTGGACACCGAGCACACTTGCAAGTGCACCATCTTCTGGGTCTCCCAAGAAGTCGTGCTTTGGGCTCCGAGTAGCCCTAGCCTCCAGCACCACTTGCACTGAAGATCACTGGCCCCCACTCCACGAGTGTCCTGTAAGCCAGCTCCACGTGCGGCGTCACGAGGCTCCTTCGTGGTCGCTAGCCCGTTGGCTAGTAGCCCTTAACGAAGGCCAATCTTTTCTTTACTTGGCATCCTGGTTGCTCCAGGCCTGCCCTCACTTACCCTCGCTGGGTGAGTTCCCCAGACCTTGATGGTCTGCATCATCGACGATCTACATCTTACTCGAGACTTGCCGTTGCCAAGGCTTGTTGGGTCCAATCCAGTCGCCGACACCTCAGCACTCGACAGACATCGAGCACCAGCCCGAATCCTGCTCCTGGTCGCCGACAACGCCTCCCGGACCTCGTGGCTGAAGAGTCAAGACGACCGTCACCGCACCTGAAGCACTCGACATCGGTGGGCATCTGTCCATCGCCTTCCTGGTCACTGGCTAGTGACCCAGACTCTGTCCCCTCTGCTTTCAGGTTCTTCAGAACTCCGATCCACTCTTGGATCCACCCGGACACTTTTCTCCTGGTCGCCAGCAGCACTTTGCAGCAGATCGCCATACGAAACGACGACGAAACCCGACCCCGAAAGGCACCTATGCACCCGGCTTCCCTGGGTGAGGTAACACGAGTACTCCGGTGCTCCCGTGGGTAGAGACTCTTCAAAGTCCTAGATCTCAAAGGGTTTTGTCCTAGTCCTCTTTAAGTGTCCCTTTCCTCTATTTTCCCGATCCCGACTTTCTCCATAGAAGTTAACGGCGTATCGCGGTTGTGTATTTACACTGCACGCGTCTCCCGTGGGTCCCCTGTGTCACTACCTTGGGTGGTTCCTTGTGGTCCAAGCACTTCTAGAGGCTCTAGGCCTAGTGTCTAGTTCAGTCGTGGTTCGCATACCACTTTATTGGTATATGGTTTGGTACGCCCCTAGGGCCCAAACGTGTATTTGTGCTATTACTGTGATTTAAGATCTTATAACCTATGTACTTCGAACTCTAGCCTCATAAAGAGACTAGAGGGGTGTGTTTAGTAATAAATACATATATTTTGAATATATACCTGGTGTGGTGCTCTTTCATTTGGTCACTCAAGAGATTATAGACTGGTAAAACAAGCTGCTTTACATTCCTTCAAGACTTAGCCTGAAGGCTGCTCTCCATAGCTACCACTAGGATAGCTTTCAATAAGGTTGTCTTTAACCTATCTACCATAAGAGTCGATTTGGACTGGTGCAAATCGACTGGTGGCGAATAGATCTAACCAAGGCTCTCCCCACTGTAGAAAGAGTCCTTGCGCCACTTCCGAGTGAAGACGCCATTCGTGATCCATCATGCACCTGCGGCTGAGTTCTGTCCGCCCTGGCGTTCAGAGAACCTGCCAGGTGTTGAACCATCAGGAACATGCCCTGATGTTCCAGCCATGTCCAGAGGCGCAGAGCCTCCTGACAAAGGGTCCAAGACCCCACCCCGCCCTGTTTGTTGCAGTACCACATGGCGGTGGTGTTGTCTGTGAACACCTGCACTACCTTCCCTTTGACAGAGGGAAGGAATGCCTTGAGTGCAAGCCGGATCGCCCGGAGCTCCAGAAGGTTGATATGGAGCCGGGACTCCGCCGGAGACCAGAGGCCTCTGATCTCCGCCTCTCCCATGTGACCGCCCCATCCCAGAAGGGGACGCGTCCGTCACAACTGTATGCTCTGGCTGGGGAAGGGAGAGGGATCTGCCCATGACCCATTGCCGGTTCGAGAGCCACCACTGCAACTGTTTTGCAGTCCCCTCCGAGATCTGGACGTGATCGGACAGGTTGCCCTGGTGCTGCGCCCACTGGAACTTCAGGTCCCACTGCAGAGCCCGCATATGCCATCTGGCATGATTGACCAGCAGGATGCAGGAGGCCATGAGGCCCAGCAGCCTCAGGGTCATCCTTACCGAAACCCAGGATAAAGGCCGAAAGATCGGAATCATAGCCTGAATATCCCGGACTCGCCGTTCGGGAGGATAGGCCCGAAACCGCGTCGTGTCCAGAACTGCTCCGATGAAAAGGAGCTGTGGAGAAGGAATCAGATGCGACTTCGGCACATTGATGGAGAACCCCAGCGAGTGCAGGAGTTCGGCCGTAGTCTGGAGGTGGGAGACGACTGCCTGGGACGAGCCCGCCTTCAGCAGCCAGTCGTCGAGGTAGGGGAAGACTGAAACCCCTGCCCGGCGCAGATGAGCTGCGACCACCGCCATCACTTTCGTGAACACCCGAGGGGCACTGGTAAGGCCAAAGGGGAGCACGGTGAACTGAAAATGCTCGGGGCCTACCGTGAACCGAAGGTAACGCCGGTGGGCCGGCAGGACGGGAATGTGGAAATACGCGTCCTGCAAGTCCAACGCTACCAACCAGTCTCCAGGGTCGAGGGCAGTCAAGACCTGAGCTAGGGTGAGCATCTTGAACTTCTCCTTCCGGAGGAAGCGATTGACGTTCCGGAGGTCCAAGATAGGACGCATGTCCTCCTTGTCCTTTTGGGCACCAGAAAGTAGTGGGAGTAGCAACCACGCCCTACTTCTGGGGTCGGAACATGCTCGATGGCCCTCTTGGTCAAGAGGGCCGTGACTTCCTTCTGTAGAAGCACCAAGTGATCCCCTGACATGCGGTGGAATTGAGGTGGCATGGCTGGGGGGTGGTCTCGAAGGGGAGGGAGTAGCCCCTTCGGACAATGTCCAAGACCCACCTGTCCGAGGTGATGGTGCGCCAGTGGGGAAGGTGATGGCGGACCCTGCCCCTACTGGCGTGCCGTGCACCTGAAAGGAGGGACTAGGAGGGCTTGGAGGCCGCGGACGGGTTGGAGGTGGTGGCCTGACCCGCACGCTGGTTGCCCGATCCGCCACGGCGGAATCCACGTCCTCGGCCACGCGAAGACGCCTGCTGCGCGGGCCGGTGGCTGGGCTGCTGACGTGAAGGGGCGCCCCTACCGTGGCCACGATAGGGGCGAAAAGCAGAAGGCAGCGGAGGGCGTGTAGCAGAAAGGCCCAGGGACTTGGCAGTAGCCCGTGAGTCCTTAAAGCGCTCCAACGCATGGTCTGCTTTGGACCCAAAAAGACCGACTCCATCAAAGGGCATGTCCATGAGAGTATTCTGGACATCCCCTGAAAAACCAGTGGTTCTTAGCCAGGCGTGGCGTCGGAGCGCCACCGTCGTTGCAATCGACCTGCCCAGCGAGTCGGCGGTGTCAAGGCCACAACGGATAGTGTATTTGGCCGCATCCCTTCCTTCCGCAATGGCGCGGGAAAGCAGTGCCTGGACCTCCTCAGGGCACTGGGGCAAAACATCCGCCACCGAATCCCACAGAGAGTGGGTATATCGGCCCAAAAGACAAGCGGTGTTAACGGACCGCAAGCCAGCACTGGAGGAAGAAAAACCTTTCTTCCCAAACTGATCCAGGCGTTTGGATTCCCTATCCGGAGGAGCGGTAGGGAAGGCGGTTTGGGAAGCGGAGGCTTGGACAACCAAGCTCTCAGGAGTGGGGTGGACAGAAAGAAACAGGGGGTCGCCCGGAGCGGGGCGATGGCGTCGTGACACGTTCCGATCCACAGGAGCCCCTGTGTTGGGCTTGGACCAGGCGCCCAAAAGAACGTCCGTGAGGGCGTCGTTAAACGGCAGCACAGTCTCCGCAGAGGAGGCTGCCGGCTGGAAGCACCTCTGTCAAGATGTTAGGCTTGACCGTCAAAGTAGGGAGCTGGAGACGTAAGGCCCCAGCAGCCCTACGCAACACCGTACCAAAATTGGCCCCTCCTCCGTAGCCACGGGAGGAGACAGCATGCCAGTGTCAGGAGAAGTATCCAGACCACTGGCCTCCCTCAGACTCTCTGTCCAGTCCTCATCATACTGACAGTTGCGTGTCAGAGGGTCATCAGACCCCTCCCAGTCCCTCCTGGTCCTCCTCTGGTTCAAAATAAGGAGGAGGAGGGACATTTGGGACCCAAGGTCCCATCGGCGCCGGAGCCGGCGCCGAGCGACGTCGCTCCGGGTCCAAGTCCGGAGCCGGAAGGAACTGGGGACGACGCCGCCCGGAGCCCAGGGCGGCGTTGAGAACGGCACCGGAGACATCGGCGCCGGCGGAGGTGTCGTGAGGTCGACCGGCGTCGATGGGGGTTGTGGAGCCGGGATCGAGGCCGGGGCCGGAGCCGGAGCCGGGATCGAGGCTGGAGGCTCGGGCGACGCCGGGGCCGGAGCCGCCGGCGACGCCGGATCAACCCCATCAGGGCCCGCGGGCCCGAAGGCGCACCGGAGGGGCCTGAAGGCCCGAAGAGGCGGGCCATGGCCGACAGGAACTCCTGTACCTTGGCCGGATCCGCCCCCGAACCCGGGAAGGGCGGGTATGACGGGGCGACTCCACAGGCAAGTCCGGGGCCGCGGGGCGGGGACGGTGCCGGGAGGGGCCTCAGCCGAGTCGCGAGACCGGCGAGGCGAAGTCCGAGAGCGACGATGCTTCTTGGACTTCTTGTGTCGAGACTTACCGGACGAAGAAGACTTCGACGCCGACGACCGGTGTGCACTCCGCGAGCGACCCCTGGACCTCTCACGCGACCGGGGCTTCCGCGGAGCCGAATGCCGGGCCTCGAGGAGCTTTCGAGACCGCTCTCGCAAAGCCTTCGGGTTGAGGGCCTGGCATTCGGGACAAGACTCGGTGTCGTGGCCTCGGCCGAGGCAGAAGAGACACTCCCAATGCGGGTCGGTGACGGACATCATCCGCGCACAGGCGCCGCATCGCTTGAAGCCGGGCATCCCTACGACACCTGAAGGCTGGGAAAAAAAAAACAGTGAAAAATCACCAAAAAGTATGGTCAAAAATTGACCAGGGCACTGCTCTTCCCGGATCTGCGCTTACTGGCGCGGAAAAAGAAGAACTATAGGTGCATGACGTCATAGATTATAGGTTTCTAGGTGTGTATGTATTTCGTGATATAGGTAACCTATATCACAGTAAGGGGTGCATGCACCACCTTACCCAGGCTGCAGTAGCAGACCTGTGGTGTCAGTTTGGATGGCCTTCCAGGGGTGGCATAATACATGCTGCAGCCCCTGGCAGGCCTCTGAGGTACCTATGCCCTTGGTACATAGTATACCATATACTAGGGACTTATAAGGGCACTCCAGATTCCAATCAGTGATGTGCCTAAGGCACATGGAAACCATTTTAGAGAGGAAGCAGCTAGGCTGGGGTTCTGATTAGCAGGGCCCCAGCCAGACTAATGTCGAAAAACAGTGAAGCATCAGCAAAAAGTGGGGGTACCCATGTGAAGCAGATCCTACTCTCCTACAACCACTTATTCTTGACACTGCTTACATGCCACCACTCATTCTTGACACCGCTTACACCGCTTCCATGCCACCACTGATTCTCGACACCGCTTCCATGCCACCACTGATTCTTGACACTGCTTCCATGCCAACACTCATTCTTGACAACGCTTTCATGCCACCACTCATTCTTGACACCACTTCATGCCTCCACTAATTCTTGACACCGCTTTCATGCCACCAGTGATTCTTGACACCGTTTCCATGCCACCACTCATACTTGACACCGCTTACATGCCACCACTCATTCTTGACACCGCTTCCATGCCACCACTTATTCTTGACACTGCTTACATGCCACCACTCTTTCCTGACACCGCTTACGTGCCACCACTCATTCTTGACACCGCTTACATGCCACCACTTATTCCTGACACCGTTCCCAATGCACCACTCTTCCTTTACACCGCTTAAATGCCACTACTCTTTCTTGATACCGCTTCCATCCCACCACTCTTTCTTGACACTGCTTCCATGCCACCACTCATTCTTGACACCACTTCATGCCACAACTCATTCTTGACACCGTTTCCAATGCACCACTCTTTCTTGACACTGCTTCCATGCTTCCACTCTTTCTTGACACCGCTTTCATGACACCACTCATTCTTGACACCACTTCATGCTACCGCTCATTCTTGACACCGCTTACATGCCACCACTCTTTCTTGACGCCGCTTACATGCCACTACTCATTCTTGACACCGCTTCCATGCCACTACTCATTCTTGACACCGCTTACATGCCACCACTCTTTCTTGACGACGCTTCCATGCCACCACTCATTCTTGACACCGCTTACATGCCACCACTCTTTCTTGACACTGCTTCATGCCACAACTCGTTCTTGACGCCGCTTACATGCCACCACTATTTCTTGACACAGCTTACATGCCTCCACTCATTCTTGACACTGCTTTCATGCCACCACTGATTCTTGACACCGTTTCCATGCCACCACTCATTCTTGACACCGCTTAGATGCCACCACTCATTCTTTACACCGCTTACATGCCACCACTCATTCTTTACACAGCTTCCATGCCACCACTTATTCTTGACACTGCTTACATGCCACCACTTATTCTTGACACTGCTTACATGCCACCACTTATTCTTGACACTGCTTACATGCCACCACTCATTCTTGACACCGCTTACACCGCTTCCATGCCACCACTGATTCTCGACACCGCTTCCATGCCACTACTCATTCTTGACACCGCTTACATGCCACCACTCTTTCTTGGTGCCGCTTCCATGCCACCACTCATTCTTGACACTGCTTACATGCCACCACTCATTCTTGTCACTGCTTCCATGCCACCACTCATCCTTGACACCGCTTACATGCCACCACTCATTCTTGACACTGCTTCCATGCTATCACTTATTCTTGACACTGCTTAAATGCACCACTCATTCTTGACACTGCTTCCATCCCACCACTCTTTCTTGACCCTGCTTCCATGCCACCACTCATTCTTGACACCACTTCATGCCACAACTCATTCTTGACACCGTTTCCAATGCACCACTCTTTCTTGACACCGCTTCCATGCTTCCACTCTTTCTTGACACCGCATTCATGCCACCACTCATTCTTGACACAGCTTACATGCCTCCACTCATTCTTGACACTGCTTACATGCCACCACTCATTCTTGACACCGCTTCCATGCCACCACTGATTCTTGACACTGCTTCCATGCCAACACTCATTCTTGACAACGCTTTCATGCCACCACTCATTCTTGACACCACTTCATGCCTCCACTAATTCTTGACACCGCTTTCATGCCACCAGTGATTCTTGACACCGTTTCCATGCCACCACTCATACTTGACACCGCTTACATGCCACCACTCATTCTTGACACCGCTTCCATGCCACCACTTATTCTTGACACTGCTTACATGCCACCACCTATCCTTGACACTGCTTACATGCCACCACCTATCCTTGACACTGCTTACATGCCACCACTCATTCTTGACACCGCTTCCATCCCACCACTCTTTCCTGACACCGCTTACGTGCCACCACTCATTCTTGACACCGCTTACATGCCACCACTTATTCCTGACACCGTTCCCAATGCACCACTCTTCCTTTACACCGCTTAAATGCCACTACTCTTTCTTGATATCGCTTCCATCCCACCACTCTTTCTTGACACTGCTTCCATGCCACCACTCATTCTTGACACCACTTCATGCCACAACTCATTCTTGACACCGTTTCCAATGCACCACTCTTTCTTGACACTGCTTCCATGCTTCCACTCTTTCTTGACACCGCTTTCATGACACCACTCATTCTTGACACCACTTCATGCTACCGCTCATTCTTGACACAGCTTCCATGCCACCACTCTTTCTTGAC
Source organism: Calotriton arnoldi (assembly GCA_963921515.1). Classification (NCBI taxonomy): domain Eukaryota; kingdom Metazoa; phylum Chordata; class Amphibia; order Caudata; family Salamandridae; genus Calotriton; species Calotriton arnoldi. Next base: position 38,761 of record CAWUFW010024529.1, on the reverse strand, counting down.
GACGCTTCCATGCCACTACTCATTCTTGACACCGCTTACATGCCACCACTCTTTCTTGACGCCGCTTCCATGCCACTACTCATTCTTGACACCGCTTACATGCCACCACTCTTTCTTGACGACCCTTCCATGCCACCACTCATTCTTGACACCGCTTACATGCCACCACTCATTCTTGACACCGCTTACATGCCACCACTCTTTCTTGACACCACTTACATGCCACCACTCTTTCTTGACACCACTTCATGCCACCACTCGTTCTTGACACCACTTTATGCCACCACTTATTCTTGACACTGCTTACATGCCACCACTTATTCTTGACAGCGCTTACATGCCACCACTCATTCTTGACACCCCTTCCATGCCACCACTTATTCTTGACACTGCTTACATGCCACCACTCATTCGTGTCACCGCTTCCATGCTTCCACTCTTTCTTGACACCGCTTTCATGCCACCACTCATTCTTGACACCGCTTACATGCCACCACTCATTCTTGACACAGCTTCCCTGCCATCACTTATTCTTGACGCCGCTTCCATGCCACTACTCATTCTTGACACCGCTTACATGCCACCACTCTTTCTTGACACCGTTTCCAATGCACCACTCTTTCTTGACACCATTTCATGCCACCACTCTTTCTTGACACCGTTTCTAATGCACCACTCTCTCTTGACAACACTTCCATGCCACCACTCATTCTTGACAACACTTCCATGCCACCACTCATTCTTGACACCGCTTCGATGCCATCACTTATTCTTGACACTGCTTACATGCCACCACTTATTCTTGACACTGCTTACATGCCACCACTCATTCTTGACACCGCTTCCATCCCACCACTCATTCTTGACACCGCTTCCATGCCACTACTCATTCTTGACACCGCTTACATGCCACCACTCTTTCTTGATGCCGCTTCCATGCCACCACTCATTCTTGACACTGCTTACATGCCACCACTCATTCTTGACACCGCTTCCATCCCACCACTCATTCTTGACACCGCTTCCATGCCACCACTCATTCTTGACACTGCTTACATGCCACCACTCATTCTTCACACTGCTTCCATGCTATCACTTATTCTTGACACTGCTTAAATGCACCACTCATTCTTGACGCTGCTTCCATCCCACCACTCTTTCTTGACCCTGCTTCCATGCCACCACTCATTCTTGATACCACTTCATGCCACAACTCATTCTTGACACCGTTTCCAATGCACCACTCTTTCTTGACACTGCTTCCATGCTTCCACTCTTTCTTGACACAGCTTACATGCCTCCACTCATTCTTGACACTGCTTTCATGCCACCACTCATTCTTGACACCGTTTCCATCCCACCACTCATTCTTGACACCGCTTACATGCCACCACTCATTCTTGACACCGCTTACATGCCACCACTCATTCTTTACACAGCTTACATGCCACCACTTATTCTTGACACTGCTTACATGCCACCACTTATTCTTGACACTGCTTACATGCCACCACTCATTCTTGACGCCTCTGCATGTCTTATCCTCGACATCCCCCGACGCAGCCACATCACACCCCACCTGAGAGACCTGCACTGGCTCCCTGTCAACAAGAGGATAACCTTCAAGCTCCTCACCCACGCACACAAAGCACTCCACAACTCCGGACCAGCCTACCTCAACAGACGACTCAGCTTCTACACCCCCACCCGCCAGCTCCGCTCGACCAGCCTCGCCCTCGCCACAGTCCCCCGCATCCGGAAAACGACCGCCGGCGGCAAATCTTTCTCCCACCTCGCCGCCAAGACCTGGAACACCCTCCCCACCAACCTCCGACAGACCCAAGACCTACTGGCCTTCAGAAGACTCCTCAAGACCTGGCTCTTCGATCAGTAGCAGCACCACCCCCCTCTTCCCCCAGCGCCTTGAGACCCTCGCGGGTATGTAGTGCGCTTTATAAGTGACATGATTGATTGATTGATTGACACCGCTTACACCGATTCCATGCCACCACTGATTCTCGACACCGATTCCATGCCACTACTCATTCTTGACACCGCTTACATGCCACCACTCTTTCTTGATGCCGCTTCCATGCCACCACTCATCCTTGACACCGCTTACATGCCACCACTCATTCTTGACACTGCTTCCATGCTATCACTTATTCTTGACACTGCTTAAATGCACCACTCATTCTTGACGCTGCTTCCATCCCACCACTCTTTCTTGACCCTGCTTCCATGCCACCACTCATTCTTGACACCACTTCATGCCACAACTCATTCTTGACACCGTTTCCAATGCACCACTCTTTCTTGACACCGTTTCCAATGCACCACTCTTTCTTGACACCGTTTCCAATGCACCACTCTTTCTTGACACCGTTTCCAATGCACCACTCTTTCTTGACACTGCTTCCATGCTTCCACTCTTTCTTGACACAGCTTACATGCCTCCCCTCATTCTTGACACTGCTTTCATGCCACCACTCATTCTTGACACCGTTTCCATCCCACCACTCATTCTTGACACCGCTTACATGCCACCACTCATTCTTGACACCGCTTACATGCCACCACTCATTCTTGACACCGCTTACATGCCAACACTTATTCTTGACAACGCTTTCATGCCACCACTCATTCTTGACACCACTTCATGCCTCCACTAATTCTTGACACCGCTTTCAGGCCACCAGTGATTCTTGACACCGGTTCCATGCCACCACTCATACTTGACACCGCTTCCATGCCACCACTTATTCTTGACACTGCTTACATGCCACCACCTATCCTTGACACTGCTTACATGCCACCACCTATCCTTGACACTGCTTACATGCCACCACTCATTCTTGACACCGCTTCCATCCCACCACTCTTTCCTGACACCACTTACGTGCCACCACTCATTCTTGACACCGCTTACATGCCACCACTTATTCCTGACACCGTTCCCAATGCACCACTCTTCCTTTACACCGCTTAAATGCCACTACTCTTTCTTGATATCGCTTCCATCCCACCACTCTTTCTTGACACCGCTTTTCATGACACCACTCATTCTTGACACCACTTCATGCTACCGCTCATTCTTGACACAGCTTCCATGCCACCACTCTTTCTTGACGACGCTTCCATGCCACTACTCATTCTTGACACCGCTTACATGCCACCACTCTTTCTTGACGCCGCTTACATGCCACCACTCATTCTTGACACCGCTTCCATGCCACTACTCATTCTTGACACCGCTTACATGCCACCACTCTTTCTTGACGACCCTTCCATGCCACCACTCATTCTTGACACCGCTTACATGCCACCACTCTTTCTTGACACCGCTTACATGCCACCACTCTTTCTTGACACCACTTCATGCCACCACTCGTTCTTGACACCACTTCCATGCCACCACTTATTCTTGACACTGCTTACATGCCACCACTTATTCTTGACACTGCTTACATGCCACCACTCATTCTTGACACCGCTTCCATCCCACCACTCTTTTCTGACACCGCTTACGTGCCACCACTCAATCTTGACACCGCTTACATGCCACCACTTTTTCCTGACACCGTTCCCACTGCACCACTCTTCCTTTACACCGCTTAAATGCCACTACTCTTTCTTGACACCGCTTCCATCCCACCACTCTTTCTTGACAGCGCTTACATGCCACCACTCATTCTTGACACCCCTTCCATGCCACCACTTATTCTTGACACTGCTTACATGCCACCACTCATTCGTGTCACCGCTTCCATGCTTCCACTCTTTCTTGACACCGCTTTCATGCCACCACTCATTCTTGACACCGCTTACATGCCACCACTCATTCTTGACACAGCTTCCCTGCCATCACTTATTCTTGACGCCGCTTCCATGCCACTACTCATTCTTGACACCGCTTACATGCCACCACTCTTTCTTGACACCGTTTCCAATGCACCACTCTTTCTTGACACCATTTCATGCCACCACTCTTTCTTGACACCGTTTCTAATGCACCACTCTCTCTGACAACACTTCCATGCCACCACTCATTCTTGACAACACTTCCATGCCACCACTCATTCTTGACACCGCTTCGATGCCATCACTTATTCTTGACACTGCTTACATGCCACCACTTATTCTTGACACTGCTTACATGCCACCACTCATTCTTGACACCGCTTCCATCCCACTACTCATTCTTGACACCGCTTCCATGCCACTACTCATTCTTGACACCGCTTACATGCCACCACTCTTTCTTGACACCGTTTCCAATGCACCACTCTTTCTTGACACTGCTTCCATGCTTCCACTCTTTCTTGACACAGCTTACATGCCTCCACTCATTCTTGACACTGCTTTCATGCCACCACTCATTCTTGACACCGTTTCCATGCCACCACTCATTCTTGACACCGCTTACATGCCACCACTCATTCTTGACACCGCTTACATGCCACCACTCATTCTTTACACAGCTTCCATGCCACCACTTATTCTTGAAACTGCTTACATGCCACCACTTATTCTTGACACTGCTTACATGCCACCACTCATTCTTGACACCGCTTACATGCCAACACTTATTCTTGACAACGCTTTCATGCCACCACTCATTCTTGACACCACTTCATGCCTCCACTAATTCTTGACACCGCTTTCAGGCCACCAGTGATTCTTGACACCGGTTCCATGCCACCACTCATACTTGACACCGCTTCCATGCCACCACTTATTCTTGACACTGCTTACATGCCACCACCTATCCTTGACACTGCTTACATGCCACCACCTATCCTTGACACTGCTTACATGCCACCACTCATTCTTGACACCGCTTCCATCCCACCACTCTTTCCTGACACCGCTTACGTGCCACCACTCATTCTTGACACCGCTTACATGCCACCACTTATTCCTGACACCGTTCCCAATGCACCACTCTTCCTTTACACCGCTTAAATGCCACTACTCTTTCTTGATATCGCTTCCAACCCACCACTCTTTCTTGACACTGCTTCCATGCCACCACTCATTCTTGACACCACTTCATGCCACAACTCATTCTTGACACCGTTTCCAATGCACCACTCTTTCTTGACACTGCTTCCATGCTTCCACTCTTTCTTGACACCGCTTTCATGACACCACTCATTCTTGACACCACTTCATGCTACCGCTCATTCTTGACACAGCTTCAATGCCACCACTCTTTCTTGACGACGCTTCCATGCCACTACTCATTCTTGACACCGCTTACATGCCACCACTCTTTCTTGACGCCGCTTACATGCCACCACTCATTCTTGACACCGCTTCCATGCCACTACTCATTTTTGACACCGCTTACATGCCACCACTCTTTCTTGACGACCCTTCCATGCCACCACTCATTCTTGACACCGCTTACATGCCACCACTCTTTCTTGACACCGCTTACATGCCACCACTCTTTCTTGACACCACTTCATGCCACCACTCGTTCTTGACACCACTTCCATGCCACCACTTATTCTTGACACTGCTTACATGCCACCACTTATTCTTGACACTGCTTACATGCCACCACTCATTCTTGACACCGCTTCCATCCCACCACTCTTTTCTGACACCGCTTACGTGCCACCACTCAATCTTGACACCGCTTACATGCCACCACTTTTTCCTGACACCGTTCCCAATGCACCACTCTTCCTTTACACCGCTTAAATGCCACTACTCTTTCTTGACACCGCTTCCATCCCACCACTCTTTCTTGACAGCGCTTACATGCCACCACTCATTCTTGACACCCCTTCCATGCCACCACTTATTCTTGACACTGCTTACATGCCACCACTCATTCGTGTCACCGCTTCCATGCTTCCACTCTTTCTTGACACCGCTTTCATGCCACCACTCATTCTTGACACCGCTTACATGCCACCACTCATTCTTGACACAGCTTCCCTGCCATCACTTATTCTTGACGCCGCTTCCATGCCACTACTCATTCTTGACACCGCTTACATGCCACCACTCTTTCTTGACACCGTTTCCAATGCACCACTCTTTCTTGACACCATTTCATGCCACCACTCTTTCTTGACACTGTTTCTAATGCACCACTCTCTCTTGACAACACTTCCATGCCACCACTCATTCTTGACAACACTTCCATGCCACCACTCATTCTTGACACCGCTTCGATGCCATCACTTATTCTTGACACTGCTTACATGCCACCACTTATTCTTGACACTGCTTACATGCCACCACTCATTCTTGACACCGCTTCCATCCCACCACTCATTCTTGACACCGCTTCCATGCCACTACTCATTCTTGACACCGCTTACATGCCACCACTCTTTCTTGATGCCGCTTCCATGCCACCACTCATTCTTGACACTGCTTACATGCCACCACTCATTCTTGACACCGCTTCCATCCCACCACTCATTCTTGACACCACTTCCATGCCACCACTCTTTCCTGACACCGTTTCCAATGCACCACTCTTTCTTGACACCGTTTCCAATGCACCACTCTTTCTTGACACCGTTTCCAATGCACCACTCTTTCTTGACACTGCTTCCATGCTTCCACTCTTTCTTGACACAGCTTACATGCCTCCACTCATTCTTGACACTGCTTTCATGCCACCACTCATTCTTGACACCGTTTCCATGCCACCACTCATTCTTGACACCGCTTACATGCCACCACTCATTCTTGACACCGCTTACATGCCACCACTCATTCTTTACACAGCTTCCATGCCACCACTTATTCTTGAAACTGCTTACATGCCACCACTTATTCTTGACACTGCTTACATGCCACCACTCATTCTTGACACCGCTTACATGCCAACACTTATTCTTGACAACGCTTTCATGCCACCACTCATTCTTGACACCACTTCATGCCTCCACTAATTCTTGACACCGCTTTCAGGCCACCAGTGATTCTTGACACCGGTTCCATGCCACCACTCATACTTGACACCGCTTACATGCCACCACTCATTCTTGACACCGCTTCCATGCCACCACTTATTCTTGACACTGCTTACATGCCACCACCTATCCTTGACACTGCTTACATGCCACCACTCATTCTTGACACCGCTTCCATCCCACCACTCTTTCCTGACACCGCTTACGTGCCACCACTCATTCTTGACACCGCTTACATGCCACCACTTATTCCTGACACCGTTCCCAATGCACCACTCTTCCTTTACACCGCTTAAATGCCACTACTCTTTCTTGACACCGCTTCCATCCCACCACTCTTTCTTGACACTGCTTCCATGCCACCACTTATTCTTGACACCACTTCATGCCACAACTCATTCTTGACACCGTTTCCAATGCACCACTCTTTCTTGACACTGCTTCCATGCTTCCACTCTTTCTTGACACCGCTTTCATGACACCACTCATTCTTGACACCACTCATTCTTGACACCACTTCATGCTACCGCTCATTCTTGACACAGCTTCCATGCCACCACTCTTTCTTGACGACGCTTCCATGCCACTACTCATTCTTGACACCGCTTACATGCCACCACTCTTTCTTGACACCGCTTACATGCCACTACTCATTCTTGACACCACTTCCATGCCACTACTCATTCTTGACACCGCTTACATGCCACCACTCTTTCTTGACGTCGCTTCCATGCCACCACTCTTTCTTGACACCGCTTACATGCCACCACTCTTTGTTGACACCACTTCATGCCACCACTCATTCTGAACACCGCTTCCATGCCACCACTTATTCTTGACACTGCTTACATGCCACCACTTATTCTTGACACTGCTTACATGCCACCACTTATTCTTGACACTGCTTACATGCCACCACTCATTCTTGACAACGCTTCCATCCCACCACTCTTTCTTGACAGCGCTTACATGCCACCACTCATTCTTGACACCCCTTCCATGCCACCACTTATTCTTGACACCGCTTACATGCCACCACTCATTCTTGACACAGCTTCCCTGCCATCACTTATTCTTGACACTGCTTACATGCCACCACTCTTTCTTGACACCGCTTCCATGCCACCACTCTTTCTTTGCACCGCTTCCATGCCACCACTCTTTCTTGACACCGCTTCCATGCTTCCACTCTTTCTTGACACCGCTTTCGTGCCACCACTCATTCTTGACACCACTCATTCTTGACACCACTTCATGCTACCGCTCATTCTTGACACAGCTTCCATGCCACCACTCTTACTTGATGCCGCTTCCATGCCACTACTCGTTCTTGACACCGCATACATGCCACCACTCATTCTTGACACCGCTTTCATGCCACCACTCATTCTTGACACCGCTTACATGCCACCACTCATTCTTGACACAGCTTCCCTGCCATCACTTATTCTTGACGCCGCTTCCATGCCACTACTCATTCTTGACACCGCTTACATGCCACCACTCTTTCTTGACACCGTTTCCAATGCACCACTCTTTCTTGACACCATTTCATGCCAACACTCTTTCTTGACACCGTTTCTAATGCACCACTCTCTCTTGACAACACTTCCATGCCACCACTCATTCTTGACAACACTTCCATGCCACCACTCATTCTTGACACCGCTTTGATGCCATCACTTATTCTTGATACTGCTTACATGCCACCACTTATTCTTGACACTGCTTACATGCCACCACTCATTCTTGACACTGCTTCCATCCCACCACTCATTCTTGACACCGCTTACGTGCCACCACTCATTCTTGACACCGCTTACATGCCACCACTTATTCTTGACACCGTTTCCAATGCACCACTATTCCTTTACACCGCTTAAATGCCACTACTCTTTCTTGACACCGCTTCCATCCCACCACTCTTTCTTGACACTGCTTCCATGCCACCACTCATTCTTGACTCCACTTCATGCCACAACTCATTCTTGACACCTTTTCCAATGCACCACTCTTTCTTGACACTGCTTCCATGCTTCCACTCTTTCTTGACACCGCTTTCATGACACCACTCATTCTTGACACCACTTCATGCTACCGCTCATTCTTGACACAGCTTCCATGCCACCACTCTTTCTTGACGCCGCTTCCATGCCACTACTCATTCTTGACACAGCTTAGATGCCACCACTCTTTCTTGACACCGCTTACATGCCACTACTCATTCTTGACACCACTTCCATGCCACTACTCATTCTTGACACCGCTTACATGCCACCACTCTTTCTTGACGTCGCTTCCATGCCACCACTCTTTCTTGACACCACTTACATGCCACCACTCTTTGTTGACACCACTTCATGCCACCACTCATTCTTAACACCGCTTCCATGCCACCACTTATTCTTGACACTGCTTACATGCCACCACTTATTCTTGACACTGCTTACATGCCACCACTTATTCTTGACACTGCTTACATGCCACCACTCATTCTTGACAACGCTTCCATCCCACCACTCTTTCTTGACAGCGCTTACATGCCACCACTCATTCTTGACACCCCTTCCATGCCACCACTTATTCTTGACACCGCTTACATGCCACCACTCATTCTTGACACTGCTTCCATGCCACCACTCTTTCTTGACACCGCTTCCATGCCACCACTCTTTCTTTGCACCGCTTCCATGCCACCACTCTTTCTTGACACCGCTTCCATGCTTCCACTCTTTCTTGACACCGCTTTCGTGCCATCACTCATTCTTGACACCACTCATTCTTGACACCACTTCATGCTACCGCTCATTCTTGACACAGCTTCCATGCCACCACTCTTACTTGATGCCGCTTCCATGCCACTACTCGTTCTTGACACCGCATACATGCCACCACTCATTCTTGACACTGCTTACTTGCCACCAATCATTCTGGACACCTCTTACATGCCACCACTTATTCATGACAATGCTTACATGCCACCATTCATTCTTTACACCACTTCATGCCACAACTCATTCTTGACACCGTTTCCAATGCACCACTCTTTCTTGACACCGCTTCCATGCCACCACTCTTTCTTGACACCGCTTCCATGCCACCACTCTTTCTTGACACTGCTTCCATGCCACCACTCTTTCTTTGCACGCTTCCATGCCACCACTCTTTCTTGACACCGCTTTCATGCTACCACTCATTCTTGACACCACTTCATGCTACCGCTCATTCTTGACACAGCTTCCATGCCACCACTCTTTCTTGACGCCGCTTACATGCCACAACTCATTCTTGACACTGCTTACATGCCACCACTCTTTCTTGACAACACTTCCATGCCACCACTCTTACTTGACACCGCTCATTCTCGCACAGGTCAACATCCTGAACTCTAGCACCAAAGTAGCGGGGGTGGAGGGTACCCTTAAGGTCGGCAATGATAAAAAGGATCAGAGGGTCAGTGACCTTTACCACTTCCTTCAACCAGTCTGATGCCTGGCCTCTTGTATCTGCCTTGAAGGTAAAGGTGTAGTAGTCGAAAGTATGTCTCAATTATATAAACTCCCTGTGCCTTGGCATAAAATACTGAAATAAAATTCTTAAAGCAGTCGAGAATAGAGCAGCATTAACCATGGCACTCCCTCCGTTGTTGACTCTTCGCTGACCCCATGTGCATGCATAAGTGACAGTCTACATCGTGTGCTCATCTTACAAACTCATTCATAAAACACTTACCACTATCTTAGGGACAATAAAATACACTCCTGAGGGACCTGATCTACTCCTCCCAACCACAAGGTACTTGCCATCTGCGGAACACATGCCCATTCGTAGTAAATTCTGCTATTTTAATCTGGTTTACTTAGGACTCTGGACATAACTCATTGTTTGTGGTTGGGCGTCAATAGCTCGAGGGGAGAAACTTGAAATTGTTGTTCCCTACGAATTTATTGAATTGATGAGATCAGTAGGGGAATGCATTGAATTGATAAGACGATTAAGACCACCAGATCGAACATTACACCATGTTTGTACGTTTCATTTTCTGATATTATCAGCGAATGTGTTCCAGGCAGAGCCATCACAAATCCTTGGAAACGATTCCTTACTTCTGTTGATCAGTACTGCACGTGTTAATAGTATGTATCAATGTTGCAATGTGTCAACTGAAAAATCTAAAAGAATAGAATTGAAACTTATCTGTGGCCTATTTGAACTCGAGGTCTTTAAACAAGTTTGCACCAATTGCAATTTAAGCACTTATTGTTTCCAAAAGGCCCGCACTGTCCTGATAACTCATGCTAGAACAAATAGATTTTTAATATGAGATGAAAGTTAAGCTCTGTTGGCTTGAGACACTACTCATTGTTCCTTATTTATTTACATTGAACACTAAAGCCCTTCCTTTAAGGTGGGATGGGAACAAAGGAAAAACTCTGTTTGTTATGTCTCCATTATACGATGCACTAAGACACCGCTCACAGCTGTGTCTTACCTGGGCAGTGCCATCAAGTCCTTCCTGGTGCAATTTGTCTTTGGAAAGTTATGCCCCAATTCCACATGCATAAAGTTGTACCAATAACCTTTTGTACACATTATTCCTCATTGTTTTTACTCACAAGTAATAATCAGATACAAAAACACTCCAATCCCAGGTGGAAGGGTTGCTTGTACTGAGGGGCTTGTGCAATGTTCTTGCTATAACTCTTAGAATTACATTTGTAAATCTTGAGGGTGACAGAGTGGCTCTATTGTCACTGCTCTTGGACATCACTTCCAGATTTATAACTTGACTCTAAACAAATGTGGCAACAAAAGTAGGTAAACTGGATCAGCATGGCTAGATTCTGTGGATGCAAGTCAAAAGGGCGCTGGACTGGACCGTATGTTAGTTGTGGTAAACTGCAGACATCCTCAGTGAGTTTAGCATCACCTTCTTCACCTCCCCTAAGACAGTTTCAGGCCACCATTATCCTAGAGACCACCTGTTTAGGCATAAATGGCTTCATCAAGAGCCAAGGATTAAAGCCACGACTAAATGAAAGAAAGCCATGGAGGGTTATTTGGATTGACGGATGGGATCACCTCTTTGAGGGAGCCACGGTTTACCTTTGCAGGCATGTTTGGCCATTATCACCCCATTAGATTATAGGTTTTTGGATGGTTGGTACTTTACTATGATTACACTTCAGCTCAGATTCTGAAAAGTTTATGGGGCGTTCTGTCCCAGCTACAGCATGAATCTCAGAAATGTTTTCTCCCCTACGATGGAGGACAGTTTGAGAAGCCCCACAGCTGCTCCGAGACAGACGCATACCTGGACTTCACTACTTAACCTTCAGCTGCCCCAGTGGTGCCATTCCAACCAGGGCTCAATCTCAGGAGGCCCCTGCAGCTTGTGACAGTGGGAACTTATGTTTAGCAATCTGCAGATACCACCACAGTTAGTACCAAACTTAGAATATATTTCTCCTTTGACAGATCTGCGGCTAGCATTGCTAGTGTAGCACAGAGATACAGATAGTACAATTGTAACACAACTACAGCGCTAACATTCAACAAATGGCATAAGATTTTCACTTCCCCGCCTGAGGCTAAAGAGAACTTGTCAAGTGTGTAGAGAATCAGCATGGAGAGGAGAAAACAGGGTTGTGGTGAAAAGTATCAGCCCAGTTACATTGTTTGCCTCGCAGTGAAGCTTGACATGTCAGCAAAGTATTACACAGTAAGCATTAGTCGTGAACTAATGTACAAATGAGGGGTGTTCCATTGTGCTACTAAGCTGTGTGTGTAAAACATTAACAGAAAGTAATTCATTAGAAGAAAAAGTAATTCTGAAGTTGTAGTTAAGCTCCATAAATTCTCACTGCTTGCAGAAGTAATGCTCAGAGCGCATGTGTTTCTCACCTCTCTCGTTTAGCCTTGAGGGGGGTTGGCTTCTATTCACTTAGAAGCATGGATGCCGCCCACGTCCTGAACCAGAATAAGGGTAAAAAGCATCTTCAGACAAAAACATCCTGAGATGTGTTTCAAGTAACTGACAGTTGAAGTTAAACACTGCAGCTAAAAGACAGAACCAGTCAGGATCATGCCTGCAGCTTGAGCTACATGATGTCATGCTGATAAACAAATGTTCATAGCAGTTTCTGGACCTGCATGTAATTGGAGGGATTGTGTCTCATCTGATGGATGAGAACTTTGGGTGAGATCTTTGTAAGTGTTTCTGAAGCCGAGTTCCTAAAGGGTGGTGGTCCACAATGAGAGGAAGTGGACAAATGCCCCTCATATACCTTTGTCTTAAGAAGTTCAGGGATAGAGGGTCTGGAGTTGGATGGAAGGCTGCTGGACTGCAGCCAGAGGAGCTCTGTGGATACCTGCAGCTTGCCTGAGTGTTGATACAGAAGTATTGGCACAGAGAGCTCTGCAGGACTTATTAGCATCTGTTCCTGCTGTTACTAACAGGCATGCAAGTGAGTGTCTGAATATTCGGCCTTTGCTTAGTACAACTACCAAACAATGACTAGGCCAGTTGGAATAGGGTCTAGTTATTTAGAGTTTAATATTCTATGGCAATACCAGTCACTGAAAGGTGTTGAATATATTGTTCGCAAAATAATGTCCTCATTCCTGTGTTTTATTGAAACTTCTTTAATACTTACCAGTGTTCTTTTGATGTTTATTATTTTGATTCATCAAATGATGCTACGTATAGTGCCTAATAGTCCTATTAGAAGTTGATAATACATATCTGTTACACCATTGCTGTGTGCACCTCATTCTGGAGTCACCATGTCTGAAGCTCCTCCCTTAATCAGTCTCCGAGGGTGTGAGAAGTTGGCCTGGTATATGCTGTTCACTAGTTAAAGTGGACACCTTGCACCAGTACAATTCGACTCTTATGGTAGGTAGGTTTAAGACAACCTTTATAGAAAGCTATCCTAGTGGTAGCTGTGGAGAGCAGCCTTCAGGCTAAGTCTTGAAGGAATGTAAAGCAGCTTGTTTTACCACACAATCTCTTGAATCACCAAGTGAAAAGACACCACACAGGTATATATATCAAATATATATGTATTTATTACTAACAACTCTCTACTAATCTCTTTATGAGATTAGAAGTCAAGGACATATGCACAAATCAACGTTTCACAATAAATTAAGCACAATATGGCTGGGGCCCTAGGGGCGTACCAGACCATATACTAAAAAAGAGACTTAAGAACAACGACTTGCAAAGGGACAAGGCCTAGGGCCTTCAGAAGTGTTGGGGCCTCACGAAACCACCCAAGGCAGGTAAGTAAAGGACCCACGGGGACACGTGCAGTGCGTGAACACAGGCGCGGATCACCGTAGACTTCAATGGGGCAAGTCGCGGTTGGAAATTAAGTGTTTAAGGGCACTTCCGGAGTAGCTACAAGATAGTCACTTACAGGGTAAGTAGTTCTAGGGCCAACACCCACAGGAGCACCGTAGTGCTGGAGTTACCTCACCCAGGGAAGCCGGGTGCATAGGTGTCCTTTGGTGTCGGGTCGCGGCGTCGTTTTCAATGGGAGCCAATGAAGACTTGCTGCTTGTGAAGTCCGAAGAAGTGTCCGGTGGAATCCAAGCCTGGATTCGGAAGAAGGAAGACCTGAAAGCAGAGGGGACAGTGTTCAAAGTCACTGGGCAGTGACCCGGGGCAAGGAAGATGAATGCCCACCGTCGTCGACAGATTCAGGTCGTTCACGGGTGTCTTGACTCTTCGGCCACGAGGTCTAGGAGGCGTCAACGACAACCAGGAGCTGGATTCGGCGTGTTCCACAAAGTTTGCAGCTGACTGCGGTGTCGGCAACCCGATTGGAGCCAACAAGCCTTGGTAGCAACAAGTCTCGTGGAAAGCGTAAAAAGTCAATGGTGCAGACCAGCAAGGTCTGGGGAACTCACCCAGCGAGGGTAAGTCAGGGCAGGCCTGGAGCAACTAGAGGAGCCCTTTGGTTTTTTAGAAAAGTCTTCTGGGGACCCACAAGCCAGCTGGCAAGGGATCGCAAAGACGCCTCGGGAGGATTCCTTCAACAGGGGCCCATGGTCACTCGGGATGGGGTAGGCCTCTAATCTTCAGAGGGATTCCTGCTAGAGGCTGCTACCACACGTGGTCCAAAGCACAGGTTCGTAGAACGTCGTGAAGGGGTTGCACTCGACAATAGTGCACGGTACCCAGGGACTGAGGTTCCTCGTCATTCGTGGGGTCCACTGGCCTCCGCTTCACTGGGGACTCACGATGGCCTTGGAGAAGTCAGGAAATCCTTGTCTTGGGCTGCAGGGACCTCGGTCTCTGGCGGGAGCGGCGTAGTTTGTGACCATCGTTTCAGTTTTTGGTGCCTGCCAAGCAGGGGAGTCACTGCTTGACTCCAAGGGAGATTCTTCAGTCTTCCAGAGGTAGTGGAACGTCGAAGGTCCAGGATTCTTCTTTAGAGCATCGTCCAGGGGTATCTAGTTTGCAATACACAGGTTTCCCCTCTTATACTAAAAGAAAGGGAGGGACTAGCTCTATGACCCCACCTATGGGAGGGTCAGGGGAGTGGGTGGCTACACCCACTTCCCTTTGTCCAGTTTCACGCCAGAGCAGGGGCAGGTAGCCCCTGAGCTGGTTTGAACTGGCATATGCACAGAGGAGCCTTCTGCTCCCCCAGTGCAGGACTTCAAAGCACTGTAAGAGTGCACCCACCCAGCCCCAATACACCAAACCCTGTCTGGAAGGTGGTCACACCCTCCTGTGACAGGATACCTATTGTTGGGCTTCCTCCACTGCGAGTTTCGGTCATCAGCAGGAGGGCAGCCCAGTGTCTGTGACTGGTGGCATCCATTTTGTGATGCCAGGGCTCTTCAGGATTCTACCGCGTTTCCACAGTAGGTACATGTCTATCCCTCTAGAAGGGTGGAATGCTACCCCCGCCACCAGAACTGGCGGGGGGGTAGTATTCCAAGATGTTTGACACCAAACACGACATGTTTCCGTGCAGCCATCCCAAAGTTAGCATTTAACGCGAGGTTATAATGCGCTTAAGAGTATATGGTCAGGCTGCACTACAAACAGCATCAGAGAAGGGTCTCCGAATGCTGCAGAGGGGCTCTGCTCATGCAGGGGCACCCTCTCACATAGGAACCAAGCACTCTGCCTTCAGGATTGATAAGGCCTGCCATAGGAGTGACTTATAGGTTTATATGTGTGTATCTATGTAGTGATATAGGTAGCCTATATCACAGTAAGGGGTGCATGCACCACCTTACCCAGGCTGCAGTAGCAGACCTGTGGTGTCAGATTTAGTCTGCTTCCCAAGGGTGGCATAATACATGCTTCAGCCCCTGGTAGGCCTGTGAAGTACCTATGCCCTTGGCACCTAAGGTACCATATACTAGGGACTCATAAGGTACCACAGTATCCAATCACTAGTGCACCTAGAGTGCACTCCAAGTCGTTTAGAGAGAACAGAGAGGCCGGGGCCCTGATTGGCAGGGTCCCAGCCTGAGTATAGCCAGAAACCAGTGTAAACATCAGAAAAAAAGTGGGGGCAACATAAGAGGCAGATCCTACTCTCCTACAGAGGGGTAATAAATCGAATGTCTCATTCAGTTGTATTTGCTTTTGTGTAAATGGGGGTGGGGCAAGATACACCTGTGAGTTTGCTCCACTCCTTTCTAGAGCAGATGTTGTATGGTGTTACACCAGCCTCCTGCTTCCTGGCCTAAGGAATCTAGCTGTGATCCACCTTGCACCCTAATAGGGATATTAGGGTAAAGGCCATGACCTTTCTTGGCGCCCAACGTTGGGCCCATTTCAGGAATTTCGGGGCTTCATAAGTATTAAGGTGCTCTGGAAGTGCATGCCTGTGTACCTAACAGGGAGATGTCCACAGGTATTATCCTCCTCCTCAGGATAGGGAAGGAGCTCACCACCCCTACCCCCCCACACACAGAACTTGAGGATTGTTAAACTTAATTGACACAAAGAATTTCCTGCAAAGGTTTTTTTGACTCTCTGTAGCCATGGTTGAAGAAGAAATTGAAATACATGAAAGTTTATGACCTGTTCTCACTGCTTTTCTAGCAGGAAGAGGTCTCCCTTTAACTGAAGGGAGGGTTGCATGTGTTATTAACACTGACCCAATACCATTGAGGTCTTGCACTCTTGAGTTGACATAAATGCAGCTAACACTGGGTGTTTCACAAAGTACGAATGGACGAGTCCACTTGCTGTACATACTGCATAGAGTCAAACTGAATTTCCACTCAGATATGCTGAGCATCAAGCATTTTTCAATGGCAGAGTTGTGCATATAACAGCGAACGGGTCCATCATCTGAAGGGACAGATGAGGTCTGTCTTGGCTACATACACTCCCAATCCTCAAAAAAATAGGAAAAATGAGGAAATAAATAGAGCTATGTTGACTGAACTAATCAGACATTTATCAAACAGGTTAGTCTTGCCTGTGGTACAGACATCCACTAATGGAAGCAAAAACCTTTGGACTATGAAAGCTACAATAGGGACCTGTCCGACTGCGGGAAGGAATTCAACTTTGGGTAGCGCAGAAAGGTAGATGTAATATATCTCAAAATGACCCCGCTAGATAAACATAGGATAATGACCGTGCTTATCCTTAGGTCTGGCACCAGAGGAATAACAAAGCACTACGCAGGGACTCCATGGCCCTGCATCGTTTGTAGTACCCTTGGTGTACCATACAGAGTGACTTCATCACAAGGGTGAGCAGGATCCCATGTGTACCATACAGAGTGACGTGATCACCAGGGTGAGCAGGAGCCCATGTGTACCATACATACAGAGTGACGTCATCACCAGGGTGAGCAGGAGCAGCAGGAGCCCTTGGTGTACCATACAGAGTGACATCATCACCAGGGGGAGCAGGAGCCCATGGTGTACCATACAGAGTGACATCATCACCAGGGTGAGCTGGAGCAGCAGGAGCCCATGGGTACCATACAGAGTGACGTCATCACCAGGGTGAGCAGGAGCCCATGGGTACCATAAAGAGTGACATCATCACCGGGGTGAGCAGGAGCAGCAGGAGACCATGGTGTATCATACGGAGTGACATCATCACCAGGGTGAGCAGGAGCAGCAGGAGCCCATGGGTACCATACAGAGTGACGTCATCACCAGGGTGAGCAGGAGCCCATGGGTACCATAAAGAGTGACATCATCACCGGGGTGAGCAGGAGCAGCAGGAGACCATGGTGTATCATACGGAGTGACATCATCACCGGGGTGAGCAGGAGCCCTTAGTGTACCATACAGAGTGACATCATCACCAGGGTGAGCAGGAGCCCATGGTGTGCCACACAGAGTGACGTCATCACCAGAGTGAGCAGGAGCCCATGGTGTGCCACACAGAGTGACGTCATCACCAGGGTGAGCAGGAGCCCATGTGTACCATACATACAGAGTGACGTCATCACCAGGGTGAGCAGGAGCAGCAGGAGCCCATTGTGTACCATACAGAGTGACATCATCACCAGGGTGAGCTGGAGCAGCAGGAGCCCATGGGTACCATACAGAGTGATGTCATCACCAGGGTGAGCAGGAGCCCTTGGTGTACCATACAGAGTGACATCATCACCGGGGTGAGCAGGAGCAGCAGGAGACCATGGTGTATCATACGGAGTGACATCATCACCGGGGTGAGCAGGAGCCCTTAGTGTACCATACAGAGTGACATCATCACCAGGGTGAGCAGGAGCCCATGGTGTACCATACAGAGTGACATCATCACCAGCGTGAGAAGGAGCAGCAGGAGCCCATGGTGTGCCACACAGAGTGACGTCATCACCAGGGTGAGCAGGAGCCCATGGTGTGCCACACAGAGTGACGTCATCACCAGGGTGAGCAGGAGCAGCAGGAGCCCAGGGTGTGCCATACAAAGTGACGTCATCACCAGGGTGAGCAGCAGGATCCCATGTGGACCATACAGAGTGACGTCATCACCAGGGTGAGCAGGAGCCCATGGTGTACCATTCAGAGTGACGTCATCACCAGGGTGAGCAGGAGCAGCAGGAGCCCGCGGTGTACCATATAAAGTGGCATGATCACTAGAGTGAGCAGGAGCCCGCGGTGTACCATACAGAGTGACGTCATCACCAGGGTGAGCAGGAGCCAATGGTGTACCATACAGAGTGACGTCATCACCAGGGTGAGCAGGAGCCCATGGTGTACCATACAGAGTGACGTCATCACGAGGGTGAGCAGGAGCCCATGGTGTACTATACAGAGTGACATCATCACCAGAGTGAGCAGGAGCCCATGGTGTACCATATAGAGTGACGTCATCTGCTCAGCCTGCCATAGGAAGTAAACAGCAATACAGCGCTGCAAGTGCGATTGTAAAAGGACATATGCGGGACGGCAAAGCTGGCAGAACTAAAAGCCCTAATACTGGCACTAAAAAAATTTCGATTCATTTTACTGTGTCCAGTCATACAATGAATAGCTCCACTATTGGGGCCAGAGTGGGTTTAGAGATTCAAAAGGATGCACAATAAAGCACAAGTTGCTTTGGGAGCAAGTGGCAGAGCTGAAAAAAGGCTTGCCACGGGCTCACATGATTCATAGGCTCAGTCATCAGCGAGTTGGCGTGTACATTTAAGGGAATTCATTGGCTGATAATAACTCGTTCTAGCACGAGGATAGACAGACAGATAATGGTAGCTGTCAATGCTACGTGTAATAACAGCTCAGCTTTACCAAAAGGTTTTCCACTCAAGTACTCCTACAAGTTAGATGCACAAAATATTATGTATGCTCAAATTCCAGGAGTGGGGGATAGAGTAATACCAAACATGGTTCGCAGATTTTGTTTAATTCTAGCTGCAAACAAGGGTCTGGGTTCAGCACATGCAGGTATTATGCAACAATTTCACTACTGAAAAAACGTTATTGGTGGCCAGGTCTTACTAAACAGACCAACGGCTTCGTCCTTAAGTGCGACATCTGCCAGCAGATGAAGGGTTCCACCGTAGCACGCCCACCACAGACACCACTACTGATATCAGACAGACCTCTCGCATGTGTCTATTTGGACCACTGCGGCCCCTTACAATCTGACGGGGCTTACAAGTACATCTTGGTGGCAGTGGATTCATGCTCTAGATTCCTGTGGGATTGCCCCCAGCGCTCGGCTGACGCTTGAACTGGTATAAAGAATTTGCGAGTCTTCATAGGGACATACGCAATTGGCACATTACATTCTGACCGTGGCCCTGCGTTTAGCTCTCGGGCTTACATAGAAGCTATGGGAAGTTTGGGTGTGGTCTTGCGGTACTCCTCTCCGTATCATCCCAAGGGATATTCGATAGTGGAGAGTTAAAACTGAGACCTAAAGCAATCCTTAACAGCGAAGGTATTAGGTTCGGGTGGCAGTTGGGTCAATCACCTATATGGGGTCCAGGGGGCACTTAATAACATGCCAAGAAGTTCCCTAGGAGGCCGTACTCCATATAAGGTCCTGTTTGGGACTAGAATGTGCGTACCCAACCTCAATTGTGGCAGCACAGTGGCGGATGAAAATGCATTTGACATCAATGATCATTTGGCTGTTTTACAGGAACTCAATGAATTCCGGTCATTACAAAGCAACGTCCAAGTAAAATGCATCGCCACTGGGGAAGTGAAAGCTGTTCCAGCAAGACCTGCCTGGGTCCCAAAGATCGGGGGCCTGGTCAGAGAAAATATTGTGGCCAAAAAGAATTTGGGCCATCTTAAGGAGCGCCTGTACCTGTCCTGGCTGTCGAAGGAACAAGAACAGTACTTCTGCCTGTTGCCGGCAAGAAAGAAAAGAGATTTGTCTCCATTGATCTGACCAAACCACACTATGTGACCAATACTGAATAGCAGGCTGCGTGGGCTCCTGGGTGGCCGTCGATCTCCTCTCGCTACCATACAGGAAGTTCAGACAGAAAGACTAATAACTTTTGAAGATTCTACTATACGAAGTAATGGAGTTACCAACAATGGAATGGAGCTCATGCCTGTTGAAATTGAACAGCAACATAACACAAATGAAACACAGATCTCAATTCGGCCTAATACCGATATCTATGTGAATATGTCTTGAAACGAGTCATCTGCCAGTTCTACAAAACCTGCTGAGCTTCCAAATATCGAACAGCGTCTGGCTACTTCATCGATTTTTACACCTTTTCTCTGGAGGCAAGTGAACCTGAGTCACTGCCAGCTTCTGTTTCCCACAAAGAAAAAATATATGATCTCTACCTTTGTCTGCAAAAGACTTACTTTGTTTCTGCCTGGCTACAGCTCTGGTTTGCAATTGGTCTACTTTTCCTAGTCCTTTGGATAGGTGTAGTGACTGTCTTTTTCCTACTCCTGAATGGACACTATCTCCCAGAATGCTCCGCAGTACCACATGTGAACTTGGTCCTGAAACCACATACATCATCTCATCATGAACAAAGAGACCTGTCCTTTGTGAACATTATAGCAGTTCCCGTTCCTGAAGGAATAGTTTGGATAGGGTTTCATATGATGTATTTGGTCTCACTGAACTTTTGAAAATACCACATTTGTTTAACCCTTTCGCTGCTGGGCTTTTCCCCCCCCGTGCAAAGCCTTTTTTATGGCTATTTGGGGTAGTTCGCGCTTAGGCCCCTGTAACGTTTTGTCCACATAAGGTATCCACGCCAAATGTGCGTCCTTTTCTTCCAACATCATGGGGATTTTAAAGGTACCCAGGGTTTGTGGATTCCCCTGGAGGGGATCCAGAAATTAGCCAAAATACAGCTAAATTCTTTTTTTGGGGGGAAATATTGGGAAAAAGTGCTGCAGATGAAAGTGTCTGTTTTTTCCCCTGCAAGTGGTATCAACAAAGGGTTAGTGGTGCTGAAATTACCATCTTCCCAACTTTCAGGGACAAGCAGACTTTTGTCAGAAAACCAAACTTTTTTACACAGTTTTGGCATTTTACTGGGACATAGCCCATTTTTGCTACTTTTTGTGCTTTCAACCTCCTTCCAGTTAGTGGTAGAAATGGGTGTGAAAGCAATAATGGATCACAGAAAGCTATACATTTCTGAAAAGTAGACACAATTCTGAATTCAGCAAGGGATCATTTGTGTACACCCTTCAAGGTTTTTTTATAGAAACTAACAGTTGAAAAATTGAAAATGAGTTGAAAAACACAGCCATTTGTGCCAACGTTTTCACCTGTAACTACTTCTAAAAATGACAGATTTTTTAAAGCAATATACTGTTACATCTGCTTGACCCTTATGGTTGTGGAGATATATAGGACTTGTAGGTTCACCAAGAACCTGAGGAACCCTGAGCCAATAACTGAGCTGCGTCTTGCAATGGTTTTTCATTGTGTACCGGGTATATAGCAATTCATTTGGTAAAATATAAAAGTGAAAAATATGTATCAAGGACACCTATGTATTTCCGAAATGGGAACAAAATATATAGTTTAGAAGCAGTAGCTATTTGCACATCTCTGAAATTGTGGGTACCCATACTAGCATGTGAATTATAGGACATTTTTTAAAGTGACTTCTTTTTTACACATTGTCTTACATTTGGAAGGCAGAAATGCATAGAAAGTCAATAGGTAATAACAGTTGCTCTACATTTCTGTGTTTCCCTAAGTCTCCTGATAAAAATGGTACCTCACTTCTGTGGGTAGGCCCAGAGCCCGCGACAAGAAATGGCCCATAACGCAACATGGACACACCACATTTTTACAGTGAAAACAGACCCTTTTTTTGCAAAGTGCCCAGCTGTGGATTTTGAACCCTGGCTCTGCTGGCACCTAGGAAAACCTAGCAAACCTATACATTTTTTAAACCTAGACACCCAGGGGAATCCAATATGGGGTGACTTGTGTGCCTCTCACCAGGTTCTGTTACGCAGAATCCCTTGCAAACCTCAAACTTTGTTAAAAAAAACACATTTTCCTCACCTTTCTGTGATGGAAAGTTCTGGAATCTGCGTGGATCCACAAAATGTCACCCACTCCGCATTCCCCAAAGTCTGCCGATGCAAATGGTACCTCACTTATGTGGGTAGGCCTAGTGCCCACCACAGAAACGGGCCAAAACACAACGTGGACACACCACATTTTTACAGTGAAAACTGACCCCTTTTTTTTGCAAAGTGCCTAGCTGTGGATTCTAAACCCTAGCTCTGCCGGCACCTAGGGAAGCCTAGCAAACGTATACATTTTTTAAAACTAGACACCCAGGGGAATCCAGGATGGGGTGACTCGTGTGGCTCTCACCGGTTCTGTTACCCAGAATCCCTTGCAAACCTCAAACTTTGTAAAAAAAAAAAACAACTTAATTTTCCAAACATTTCTGTGATGGAAAGTTCTGCAATCTGCGTGGCTCCACAAACTTCCACCCACCCTGCATTCTCCAAAGTCTCCCAATAAAAATGGTACCTCACTTGTTTGGGTGGGTCAAGTGCCCACGACAGGGAAGGGCCCAAAACGTATTGTGGATACAACAAAATTACCTATCACAAAACAACCTGGTTTTGCAAGGGGGTGGCATCAGGTTTTTGGTCCCGGGCTCGGTGGCCATCTTGGGAAACCTACCAAACCCACACATTTCTGAAAACTAGACACCCAGGGAGGTATGTCTTGCGTGGACCCCCCCAACGTTTTCCTACCCAGAATCCCTTGCAAACCTCAAATTTAGCGGAAAAAATCAAATTTTTCTCAAATCTCTGTGTCGGAAAGTTGTGGGATCACCAGACTGACACAAATTTCACACCACCCAGCGTTCCCCCAGGTATCCCGATAAAAATGGTACCTCACTCGTGTGGATGGGCCAAGTACCCGTGACAGGCAAGGGCCCAAAACGTATTGTGGAAACATCAAAATGACCTATCACAAAACGACCTGGTTTTGCAAGGGGGGTACCTGGGTTTTTAGCCCTGGGTTTGGCGGCCATCTGGGGAAACCTACCAAACCCACACATTTCTGAAAACTAGACATCCAGGGAGGTATGGCTTGCGTGGACTCCCCAACGTCTTCCTACCCAGAATCCAATGCAAACCTCAAATATAGCTGAAAAAATCACATTTTTCTCAAATTTCTGTGTGGGAAAGTTGTGGCATCACCGGGCTGAAACAAATTTCCTACCACCCAGCATTCCCCCAGGTCTCCCAATATAAATGGTACCTCACTCGTGTGGGTGGGCCAAGTGCCAGCGACAGGCAAGGGCACAAAACGTATTGAGGAATCATCAAAATTACCTATCACAAAACCACCTGGTTTTGCAAGGGGGGCACCTGGGTTTTTGGCCCCGGGCTCGGTGGCCACCCTAGGAAACTGGAATGGGTATGGAGAAAACTCCATACTTTATAGAAGCGCACATCCTATAGCCCCTAAGGTTTCATCACAATGGTTAATCAAATAAACTTGGGTTCAACAAAGGATATATAACAAGAATCAGATAGGTAATTGAATTCCCCAATTGTATTCTCAATAAATCTTAATCATAACAAAACAATATGATACAATACATGCTTGACAAATCAAATCAAATTATACAGTTTATCAATACCTTGTCAGTTGCGCATTTTTGGCGAGCCCCAATGCATTTCGGGTTACACCCTTCTTCAGGGGGATGACATGTAAAGCAAAACAAATCTTCAATGGCCTCCTGCCGGAACACAAAAGAACATACTGAATACCTCATATTTCAGTCCACACTCCACATTACACATGTTATTTATCACTGTCCGCATGCATGTTAAACTGACCCAACACCGATGTGTGTAAAAGTAATGACCGTTATACTGCCTAATGCCATGCTGGCTGTGCAATTTGTGAACAAACGTAAAAACTCGTGTGTATCGGAAAACATTGCATGTGCAACAATTTATCACCATCTCCACAACAACTCCTTGTGTGAAAATACACCTTGTTTTGAATACGCTGTGCAAGCTCATAGTGTACTGATAACAGGGCATGCAACCAACACTACTCATGCATGCGCTGGTGTGAAAAAATCTCCACCGTAATTCATGCCGCGTACCTCCTTGACGTAGTTGCAGTTGTAAATAGCCTCAACTTGAAGCTACCAAGTCTCAGAGCTTCTAATGTGCCCCTGTTATATGAAAAGCTCGCAGTTACTATCCGCGATGCCATTAGTAAGTGCCTTGTTCGGTATATAAAAGGCAGAGTGCCTTACCTCTATGCCGTTTTCTGTCAGGGTCAGTCAAATCTTCACTGCCAAGTCTTAAGTCGAAGACAAGATGAAACGGAGGATTACTATTCAGCCTAAACATACCCCCTGTGTCGACACGTTACCGGCAGTATCTCCCAATAGACTCACCCGTTCGCAATGCGGCTCACAGCGTCTGTGTAATCCAGACGTCACGACGACGCGTGGACGGCGCTTCCTTATTAACCCGTGGGTCCCGCCCATAGAGGTGTATCAGAGTCAACAAACTTTATTGTTCGGCGTACATCCAAGTGTGCAGATGTAAAGTCTGAAGTTACCAAGCAATGAGACAGCCATCCCTCATACCTCAAGATGTGTTACCTTAGAATACTATCTGAAGGTGGCGGGTGCCAACTCTATAATACGTGCCCAAGTGAAAAGATGTAAGGTGTATTATTACTAAACGGAAAAACGACGATCCATCGTGCCCCGAGTTATACTACCTTTGTATGCTGTCCAAATACGGCAGATGCCGACCCTGTAATATGTGGCTAAGTGTAGAGATGTAAGGTGTGATGTAGTAATGTAATCATGCTTACTAATATATGGCACTCGTGGATGCATACGGGTGTAACAAAACCCCTGCAGTCTATGAATCAAGGTAATGCAAATGTAGAAATATGCAAATAATGAAATGTATGTGTCGAGTCCTGCGTGTATTATCTGAAAGCCTGTACCACGTGTGGTTGTGCAATCGGGTGGGTAGTCGCTGTGTGTGCGAACAGTGATTCACAATCAGGTTAGCAATATCATACAGTGTGTGGAGTAAAAGTAACCATAATTACTTGCACGTCAAGATCACATCCCACATGTATACTAGAGAAAACATGCCATTTCGCATTTATCGTTGAGACCTTTCGGAATCAAAGTATCAAGATCCTTGATCTAAATGGTTTCCCAACGCGCTAGCTGGATGTGTATGTCTGTGCCGGTCTGAGAAGTGATCTTCTCTAATATTGTGAAACGTAGTTGTGGGATTGAGTGTTGCAAATTTACCCAATGTGCTGCAAGACATGAGTTGGTATTTTTGGTTCTGATCATGCTTTTATGTTCAGTAATCCTGATTCTTACTTTTCGCGATGTGCGTCCCACATAAGTGAGTCCACATGGACATTTAATCGCGTAAATGACTGAGTCAGTATTGCAGTCAGAGGAGTGTTTTAGGGCAATTTTCTTGCCTGTGTGTGGGTGTAAAAATATATTTCCCAGTATTACATTCCCACAGTGACTACAATTCCAGCATTTTTTCATGCCAGTGTGATTGCATGATTCCCGAGCAACTCTTGTCTTCAAAATTTCTCTGATATTTTTAGACCGTGTGTGTGCAAATAAGGGTTTGTGGGTAAAAACCGTTTTGAAATCTGTTTCTTCTTCCAAGACTTCCCATCTGCGTGAGATGATTTTTTAAAATTCTAGCAGCCTGGTAAGAGAACTTTAACACAAACACCTCTCTTTTACTTGTAGATCGTGACGTTGGTGCTAATAAATCTATTTGGGCTTTCTGCATCACGCATTCCTTAGCGGAATCCAATATTTCCCGAGGATATCCGCGTTTCCTGTATCTCTCATACTGCTCATGGATCAATTGATCTGTTTGTTGTTGAGTAGAGGAAATTCTTTTGATGCAAATAAACTGAGATACTGGTAGATGTTTTTCCAAAGATGGTGGGTGAAAACTCAAGAAGTGTAACGCGTTGTTTCTGTCTGTGGGTTTTTTGTAAACAGACATTCGTAGGCCCATATCAGTGTTACTAATGAGAATGTCCAAGAAGTTGATGGTATTTTGATGAATTTGATACGTAAATTGGATGCGTGGGTTTTGTTGGTTTAATGTGTGGATGTTATCCTCTAGTGACTGACGGTCTCCACTCCAGATGACCAAAATGTCATTCATGTATCTCATGTAAATGAGAAGATGCCTCATCCAGTTTTCTTTGTTGAGAATATATGTGTGTTTTGAAGGTCTCCCTTGGGTTGCAAGTTGGCAACGATGGGGAAGGTGGACAAAGTCCAATCCAAACTCCTGTTTGAGCAGTGCAAAACTAGAACCAGGGAGACAGGCGAGGCTCAACCCACTGCAGAACAGGTTGACATGAGCGATGAGTCCCCTGCAGCATTTCGGCATATCCTGGCTACAATCCAGTCCAGCCTCAGCTCAATAGATGGCAAGAAAGACTCGCTAGTCTATCGAGTTGACCGAATGTCTGAACGCCTCGGCAAGCACACCGAAAGGATTGATATGGCAGAAAGGTGAATCACTGAGGTCGAGGAGGCTCACATGGAGTCAGATACAACGCAAAAACAGATGGGCAAGCACTCATGCAGCTGCAAGATAAAGCAGAGGACCTCAAAGCCAGGTCTCGGACGAGCAACATACGCCTTACGGGCCTTCCCGAATCAACTTCTACCGGTAATATGGAGCTCTTAATTGAAACCCTTCTGGTCACGCTTTTGGGCCGGGACACTTTCTCCACCATATTTGTTATTGAATGAGCGCACTGCTCGCTGGGCCCGCGCCCTCCCCCAGGCGCTCCACCGCACCCGATTATTGCAAAGTTTTTAAATTACAGAGACGGGGATGCAGCCCTGAGGAAAGCCAGAGATTTGGGGTCTTTGCAGTATGAGGGCTCCACGCTATCGCTATACCCTGACTTTACTGCCAAAGTTCAGGAAGCTCGGAGACAGTTCGCACCTCTAAAGAGAGCACTACGGGCTCAGGAACTGGACTACGCAATGCTCTACCCAGCGCGTCTGTGAGTCACAATGAATGGTGTATCGAAGATCTTTACGGATCCCAAATCCCTTCATAAAGCGTTCAAGGATTACACCAAGGAGCAACAACAGGCACCTACAGTGGAACAGTCGCAGGGTGCTGAGGGAGGCACTATGGATGACAATGATTAGGACTGCACCGCAAGTATTGCTTACAGCATGAATGACTGTGCTGAGGGGAGGAGGGAGTGGGGGGAGCTTAGCTTTATATTAAAGCTGCTTGGATCATGTTAGTGCTTAATTAGCAGTTTGGGAGAGGCTACAGTGTGTCCCGGATTAATGGTTGTGGTGTGGGCAGTTCCCTACGTAAATAGTATCGCTGGCTCTACTCCCATGCAGCGATGTATTGTATTTACGATTCCTCTAGTACAGATACCTCGGGACTTGAGCTGCGGGAGTGTGGGGCCAGCAGAGCCAGATAACGAGAACCCACACAGGGGGAGTGAGTGGGTCAAACAATTCGGGGATTCCTGTCCTTTCTCACCCTGAAAGCAGGGGGCAACTGCAGCACTACACCTTAAGATAGACAGGTTATAGATACAGCAGCCACCTAATGTGGGATGCGCAACAGACCATAGATAGATAGGGCCTCCGACCCCTAGATGACCTGAGAGATGAAACGATGTGCGGACACTAGGCAGGTAACCTGCCATAATAATATTGAAAGTGCGGATACCCACTACTGGCGGATCCCAGTGGTGAGTTGGTGGAGAGGCAACATCCGCCCCTGTGTGTGAACCACTTGATGGCACTAGGCCATATTTGTTTGAATTTTGGGGAGGGGGATCACCGATTGTGTCCAGTTGGGGTTGACGCAACGTGGGTGGGTGGGGGTGTTTAAGGGGTACTTTATGTTGGAGTCACTGTTGAGAAGGTACTATGACATAATTTCTAGACATTTGCCACATTTGTTGGAAGTAGACATAGCGACACAGATATTGTTAACAACAGTCACTTGTAATCATAACCAATGACACAGCAGTAAGGTCAATTAATCAGATTCTTAACATGGAATGTCCGAGGCCTTAATAATCATCGCAAGGTGCGGAATGTGTTTGCGTATCTCAAACGGCATGCGATTGACATAGCCCTACTCCAAGAAACTCATTTGCCTACGGACAGCCAGATGTTAACACAAAAAGCGCTGCAGGGATCGTTCCATGCCTCGGGGTTCACTTCTCACGTCCGAGGGGTCCTCACATGGGTAGATCTGGATTCAAACTTGTCCCGGAGGTGGTGGATAGTGAAGGGAGGTTCTCTATCACCAGGTTCAGTGGAAAGGGGTTAGATATACGGGTCATTAATGTGTATGGTCCTAACTATGACAACCCTCACTTTTACAATGCCCTTTTTGCTTCTCCCAGTGCAGACGCAGCGCTTCCATTATTAGTGGGTGGGGATTTTAATTGTGTGCTTGACCCAACTCTAGACCGTTCTGGGGGTCCTGAGCGTCGCACTTCGGCCTCAGCAAAAATTATCACAGAGACAACATTACGATTAGACATGGTAGATGTTTGGAGGGCGAGATTCCCGAGCAAGGGGGGTACACACACTACTCTGCTCCACACGGACTTCATACGAGAATTGACTACTGGCTTTTGTCGTGCAAAGTATACTCGGAAGTCAGGGACTGTAAAGTACACCCTCGCACCTTATCGGACCACTCCCCAGTGCTTTTGGTTCTGCGCAGCCCGCAGAGACGACCTGCTCCGTTTACCTGGAGGTTCCCCCCATATTCATTACTAGACACAGCATTCAGGGCTGAGATGGCCGAGGCGATTGAGTACTTCTTTACAAACAATATAGGCTCAGTATCACACTTTTCCATGGTCTGGGAAACATTCAAGGCCTATATTAGAGGGGTAGCCATATCAAAACACTCTGGGGTGCTTCGCGCGATCAGGAACAGGCTGGACCAGTTAGAGAAACGCTTGGCTGAGCTAGGAGGCGCATTGCGCTGTGATGGGGTTGTAGAGGGAAACGACGAATTGCAAAAAAATGCTTGCGGAATATCAGGAGACTGCAGATAACGAAGTTCAGCACATGGGGAAATACGCGGTTGCTAGAAGCTATGGTGAGGGGGAGCGACCGGGTGCCACTCTTGTGGCGCTACTGAGGAATAGAAGGGAGGCGGCGTCTATAACGGCTATACAGTCAGATGAGGGTGAGATGCTGGTAGATCCAGAAGGCATCGCCAACCAATTTAAACAGTACTATGACTCCCTGTATCGCTCCCGCCCCCTTGCAGAGGATAGTGCGACCCGGGATTATTTGGAACACATAAAACTACCCTGGCTCACTAACGAGCACCGTGAGTACCTGATGCGGCCGCTTGAAGCCTGGGAAGTACGAGAGGCACTACGACATATGAGATCTGGCAGTGCACCGGGACAGGACGGTCTGCCGGTGGCCTTTTATAAAGAATTTGCAGATCTACTCACTCCCCACTTGGTTACGCTGTTCGAGGAGCTTTGCGAGTCTGGGGAACTGCCTCCAACAATGAGGGAGGCTATGATAATTACCATTCTCAAGCCTGGTAAGTCTCCAAAGGAGTGCTCTTCTTATCGCCCTTTGTCGCTACTGAATGTGGATACTAAAATCTTTGCCAAAATATTAGCAAATTGTCTTGCTCCTTTGGTCTCGAGCCTGGCCAGCACAGAACAGGCGGGGTTTGTACCGGGCCGCAACCTCGCATACAACCTGCGCACCTTCTTTGGGGCTCTTCAACATGTTAACCCGGAGGTAAAGGCCACCGTGATATTTCTAGACGCTGAAAAAGCGTTTGACTCGGTAGAATGGCCGTTCTTACGAATAGTATTGGAAAGGATGGGGGTGGGCGGAGTTTCTTGAACTTAGTCGCTTGTTGTACAACTCGCCTACTGCAAGAATACGTATTGGAGATATGGTCACAGCCACGGTAAGAATTTCTAGGGGCACTAGACAGGGCTGCCCACTGTCGCCCCTCCTGTATGCCATAGTTGCAGAGCCCCTTGCGTGCGCTCTGAGAGAATATCATGGATTCTGTGGGATACGCTTCCCTAACTACAACTTAATCGTGTCATCATACGCTGAGGACACGTTGCTTTACATTAGGGACCCGGAGGTCAATCTGTCCCCGGTGCTGAGGGAGGTGGTTCGATTTGGCGAACTATCGGGCTTAAGAATCAATTGGACTAAATCCATGATCTTCCCACTGACCCCTTCCACTACACCTTTCGAACTCGATTTCCCATCGACCTGGACTACCGAGCCAGTCCGATACTTGGGGATACAAATACATACAGACGCGGAGACTGTTTTTAAGAAAACTACGGGAGGCCAGTTACCAAGCTTGAGGAAGACGTTGAGCACTGGATTCGTCTTCCTATCTCGCTGTTGGGGCGGATATCGCTGATGAAAGTGGTGGTATTACCGAGGTTTTTATTCTTGTTTTTAAACATTCCTATGATCTTACCAGCTCATTTTTTAAAACCATCACCTCTACGCTGACTAAATTGGCGTGGGCGGGAAAGCAGCCGAGAGTGCAATGGAAGGTCCTTACCCTACCTTGCTATTTGGGGGGGTTGGGAGCTCCTGACTTGGATCTGTAGCACAGAGTACGCATGCCTTTCATTGGATACATCAGACTTTAGACCCGCCACATCTGCATATCGAAAAGGTAGCGGTGGCTCCACAGGACCTCCCTACCAGTCTGTTTCGACCCCCAGATCGTTGTACAGGAATCCTTGATTCCATTAACTCTACGGTGCATGCATGGCAGGACTTGGTCAAGAGACAAGGCTGCAATGTGTTATATTCTCCACTAGCCCCACTGGAATGGTGCACCTGGCTCCCTGTGAGCAGAGACCGCGCAGCGCTCAAGGCACTGTGGGCTTTGAGTATAACGGAGGGGGGAGACCTCTTCCTGGAAGGGAAAGTCCAAACGTGGGAGGAGGCAGTACTGGAAGGCATAGTGGTCACCCCGTTAGTACAGTTCAAATACTATAGGGTACGACATACACTGCGCGAGATACTTGGAGATGACATGGTGCCCCCGGAGGTGATCCCACTTACTCTCATACTGAAAGCGGAAACCCCTGTTAAACTAGTGTTCAGTTTATATAGGGTTATTCAGACATATCGCACAAATTTCTACACAAAATCTAGGCTGGAGTGGCAAAGGGACTTGGGTATCAATATAGATGATGATATTTGGAGATTTAGTTGTGAGGCGACTAGACGGGTGTCCTTGAACGGCCGACACCGACTAATCCACTTCAAATATTTACAAAGAGTTTACTATACCCCGGAAAGGCTATTTCGCTATGGGCTGTGGGAGACTGCTGAGTGTGATAGATGCAAGAAGAGCCCGGCGGATTTCATACACATAGCTTGGCAATGTCCGATAATCGCCAAATTCTGGGAAAAGGTATTTCAAACACTAAGTGACATTACAGAGGTCCCTATCCTCCCAGATCCATTAGTTGCTTTGCTAGGCTACACGAAGAAGATAAAAAAGGATATTAGACGCTTGATTGAAATGGAGATGTTAATAGCAAAACGCAGATTAGCGATGCATTGGTCGCGCGGCCCGCCTCCCACAATACAGGAGTGGACACGGGATATGCTGTATTGTAATACACAGACGGAACTGTACAGTGAGTTGCTTCCTCCCCGCAGCTGCCCTAAGAACTTCTAGGGATTATATCAATCATATATTGCTGGGAAGCCCCACCCGGACACAGACGCTATACCCAATGCGGGGGACATCCCGAGATAAATGTTAATGTTAATTGATGAATGTGGTACCAACGTATGTAACAAACCTGCATAACCTACCTGATGTTGTAAATGTACTCTTGGTAATATTAACTTGTGATTGCTTTGTCCACTGAAAGACCTCTCTTTGGCTCCACTTAGTTAGAAAATGGTTTGCATTACTTTTTCTTTCACAGTAAGCCTACAAGTTTAGGCTTCAAGTTGATGCATCTTGTAATGGACTCAATTGCTATGAACCACCCTTTGGAAGCAAAAACTGTTTTTATTGTAATGTATGACCTAATAAATGCAACAATAAAAAAATATGTGTGTGTTCAAAATGAGCCATGAACATATTGGCGTACGAGGGTGCCCCCGGAAAACCCATCGATGTTCCTGTCCTCTGTAAAAAGAAGTTTTCTTTCCATGTAAAATAACTGGGGTACAAACAAAATTGCAGTAGTTCCAATAGGAAGACTTTATCGGTGCCTTCTTGTTCAGAATTAAGGAGCATCCATTCCACTGCCTCAATGCCTTTGCCGTGGGGGATGGAAGTATACAACGCCACTACGTCTATGGTACAAAGCAACGCATCCTTGGTAATGTCTTTGCGAACATTTTCCAATTTCACAAGGCAATCCGTTGTGTCTTTAACATACGTGCTCCATAATTGTACTAGAGGTTGAAAATGAAAATCCAAAAATTTGCCGATGGATTCATGTAACGAACCACATCCTGCCACGATGGGTCAGAACGGAGGATCAAGAGCGTCCTTATGCATCTTAAGGAGCATATATATGTGTGGCTGTTGAGAAGATGCTGTGAATAGGAATTGTCGTGTTGAATCATTGATCCATCCCATTTCAACTGCTTTGTCCAGTAACGTAGAAAGAACAGATCTCAACAAAGAAAACTGGATGAGGCATCTTCTCATTTACATGAGATACATGAATGACATTTTGGTCATCTGGAGTGGAGACCGTCAGTCACTAGAGGATAACATCCACACATTAAACCAACAAAACCCACGCATCCAATTTACGTATCAAATTCATCAAAATACCATCAACTTCTTGGACATTCTCATTAGTAACACTGATATGGGCCTACGAATGTCTGTTTACAAAAAACCCACAGACAGAAACAACGCGTTACACTTCTTGAGTTTTCACCCACCATCTTTGGAAAAACATCTACCAGTATCTCAGTTTATTTGCATCAAAAGAATTTCCTCTACTCAACAACAAACAGATCAATTGATCCATGAGCAGTATGAGAGATACAGGAAACGCGGATATCCTCGGGAAATATTGGATTCCGCTAAGGAATGCGTGATGCAGAAAGCCCGAAAAGATTTATTAGCACCAACGTCACGATCTACAAGTAAAAGAGAGGTGTTTGTGTTAAAGTTCTCTTACCAGGCTGCTAGAATTTAAAAAATCATCTCACGCAGATGGGAAGTCTTGGAAGAAGAAACAGATTTCAAAACGGTTTTTACCCACAAACCCTTATTTGCACACACACGGTCTAAAAATATCAGAAAAATTTTGAAGACCAGAGTTGCTCGGGAATCATGCAATCACACTGGCATGAAAAAATGCTGGAATTGTAGTCACTGTGGGAATGTAATACTGGGAAATATATTGTTACACCCACACAGAGGCAAAAAAATTG
This sequence comes from Calotriton arnoldi, assembly GCA_963921515.1. Classification (NCBI taxonomy): domain Eukaryota; kingdom Metazoa; phylum Chordata; class Amphibia; order Caudata; family Salamandridae; genus Calotriton; species Calotriton arnoldi. Next base: position 4,401 of record CAWUFW010024529.1, on the reverse strand, counting down.
CCCTAAAACACTCCTCTGACTGCAATACTGACTCAGTTATTTACGCGATTAACTGTCCATGTGGACTCACTTATGTGGGACGCACATCGCGAAAAGTAAGAATCAGGATTACTGAACATAAAAGCATGATCAGAACCAAAAATACCAACTCATGTCTTGCAGCACATTGGGTAAATTTGCAACACTCAATCCCACAACTACAGATACTGCCGGTAATGTGTCGACACATGGGGTATGTTTAGGCTGAATAGAAATCCTCCGTTTCATCTTGTCTTCGACTTAAGACTTGGCAGTGAAGATTTGACTGACCCTCACAGAAAACGGCATAGAGTTAAGGCACTCTGCCTTTTATATACCGAACAAGGCACTTACTAATGGCATCACGGATAGTAACTGCGAGCTTTTCATATAACAGGGGCACATAAGAAGCTCTGAGACTTGGTAGCTTCAAGTTGAGGCTATTTACAACTGCAACTACGTCAAGGAGGTACGCAGCATGAATTACGGTGGAGATTTTTTCACACCAGTGCATGCATGAGTAGTGTTGGTTGCATGCCCTGTTATCAGTACACTATGAGCTTGCACAGCGTATTCAAAACAAGGTGTATTTTCACCCAAGGAGTTGTTGTGGAGATGGTGATACATTGTTGCACATGCAATGTTTTCCGATACACGCGTGTTTTTACGTTTGTTCACAAATTGCACAGCCAGCATGGCATTAGGCAGTATAACGGTCATTACTTTTACACACATCGGTGTTGGGTTAGTTTAACATGCCTGCGGACAGTGATAAATAACGTGTAATGTGGAGTGTGGACTGAAATATGAGGTATTCAGTATGTTCTTTTGTGTTCCGGCAGGAGGCCATTGAAGATTTGTTTTGCTTTACATGTCATTCCCCTGAAGAAGCGTGTAACCCGAAATGCATTGGGGTCACCAAAAATGCGCAACTGACAAGATATTGATAAACTGTATAATTTGATTTGATTTGTCAAGCATGTATTGTATCATATTGTTTTGTTATGATTAAGATTTATTGAGAATACAATTGAGGAATTCAATTACCTATCTGATTCTTGTTATATATCCTTTGTTGAACCCATGTTTATTTGATTAACCATTGTGATGAAACATTAGGGGCTATAGGCTGTGCGCTTCTATAAAGTATGGAGTTTTCTCCATACCTATTCCAGTGACTTGTTCTTGGGGGACAGTGGCAGATCCCACACACGAAGCAGGACGCACTGATTCACTTTTAATTTTAGAGTAATAGGGATTAACACATATTAGAAAAACAAGGTGTGCAGGTTGAAACTACCCATTGAAGTACACCCTGGGAAACTACCAAACCCACACATTTCTGAAAACTAGACACCCTGGGGAGTACAGGGAGGTATGGGTTGCGTGGACCCCCTAACGTTTTCCTACCTAGAATCCCCTGCAAACCTCAAATTTAGCTGAAAAAATCAAAATGTTCTCACATTTCTGTGTGGGAAAGTTGTGGGATCACTGGGCTGACACAACCCAGCGTTCCCCCAGGTCTCCCGATAAAAATAGTACCTCACTCATGTGGGTGGGCCAAGTACCCGTGACAGGCTGTGCGCGCTGATCGTCATTCCAGGGAAACCACACAAACAGCCTCGGGAGCTCCTGAGGCTGTTGGGGGGGGAAAGGAAATCCCTCTGGTGCCCGCACCAGAAGGATTTCCAGTGCCATGTGCGAGGACGGCCAGGAGCCGTCCTGCGCCCAAGAGCACCTCCTGGAAGGGGTTAACCCCTTCTGTGCTTATGACGAGCTGGACTCGTCATGGCACACAGTGCTCGTGTGCTCATGACGAGTCCAGCTCGTCATAAGACCACCCACGGGAAGCGCTGGAATCCGTGGGAATCCGATCGTTAGTTTTTTTTTGGGGAGGCAGGGGAAGGGCTTCCCCTGCCTCCCCCCGCTCCCCGCCCTCCCCATCAATGACGTCAGCGCGCTGACATCATTGAGGGTTTCCCTTTCTTCCCCGACGCGCTGGAAGCCATTTGCTTCCAGCGCGTCGGGAAAATCAGGTGAGGTTTGGCTCGGGGAGGGGGGTTTGTATCAAAAGAGGCATCGAGGGAAAGGAAAGGGTTTTCCTTTCCCCGATGCCTCTTTGTGCATTCCTGCTGCACGATCATGTGATCGTGCAGCAGAAATGCCCACTAAGCACGAGGGAGGGAGGGAGGGCAAGAGGCATGTGAACGGGCCTAGAAGCCCCGCCCGTTTGGCCCGACCCACATACACTAGCGGTATGCAACGTCTTCCCGCCCTTTCCCCACAATGATGGACAGCTTAATCAAAGGATCCCGGGCGCTTTCGGCGCGGTGGCAAAATTACAGACACACAGGTCACTGGAGACAATTCTTCTGTTCCTATACACAGCTGTAGTGTAGGAAAGGCACTATACATTTACCCAACGAGGTAGCAGTTACTGATTAGCCAGTAGAAAGTACTCCAGTTGAGTAGAGGTATTGCACAAAACGGTGGCATCTTCGTGGATAAATATGCAGGGCAGGTGTGCAGAATTTGTGAGCGTGGTTAAGCAGATGTGCCTTCTCTCCATTTCCAACGTGAAAAGTTAGCTGTAATCCTTGATGGAGGTCTTTGCATCCTTCATTTTCTCGAGCGCAATTCTCGTGTAGAATTCGTGAGCGTGGTTAAGCAGATGTGGCTTCTCTCCATTTACACCCTGAAAAGTTAGCTGTAATCCTTGATGGAGGTCTTTGCATCCTTGAATTTCTCGAGCGCAATGCTCGTGTAGTTCCTGTGACCAGGAGGTTCCTTCTCCTCGTCTGCCGCTGAGATCGTGCTCTGACCCTTTATAAACAAGAGGCATGTGAACGGGCCTAGAAGCCCCGCCCGTTTGGCCCCGCCACACATACACTAGCGGTATGCAACGTCTGCCCGCCCTTTCCCCACTATGATGGACAGCTTAATCAAAAGTTCCCGGCGCTTTCGGCGCGATGGCAAAATTACAGACACACAGGTCACTGGAGACAATTCTTCTGGTCCTTTACGCAGCTGTAGTGTAGGAAAGGCACTATACATTACCCAACGAGGTAACACTTACTGATTAGCCAGTAGACAGTACTACAGTTGAGTAGAGGTATTGCACAAAATGGTGGCATCTTCTTGGATAAATATGCAGGGCAGGTGTGCAGAATTCGTGAGTGTGGTTAAGCAGATGTGCCTTCTCTCCATTTCCAACGTGAAAAGTTAGCTGTAATCCTTGATGGAGGTCTTTGCATCCTTCATTTTCTCGAGCGCAATTCTCGTGTAGAATTCGTGAGCGTGGTTAAGCAGATGTGGCTTCTCTCCATTTACACCCTGAAAAGTTAGCTGTAATCCTTGATGGAGGTCTTTGCATCCTTGAATTTCTCGAGCGCAATGCTCGTGTAGTTCCTGTGACCAGGAGGTTCCTTCTCCTCGTCTGCCGCTGAGATCCTGCTCTGACCCTTTATCCCCTTCGGTGCTTATGACGAGCTGGACTCGTCATGGCACACAGTGCTCGTGTGCTCATGACGAGTCCAGCTCGTCATAAGACCACACGGGGGAAGCGATGGCGCTCCCCGTGGGAATCCGATCGTTAGTTTTTTTTTGGGGGAGGCAGGGGAAGGGCTTCCCCTGCCTCCCCCGCCCCATCAATGACGTCAGCACGCTGACATCATTGAGGATTTCCCTTTCTTCCCCGACGTGCTGGAAGCCATTTGCTTCCAGCGCGTCGGGAAATCAGGTGAGGTTTGGCTCGGGGAGGGGGGTTTGTATCAAAAGAGGCATCGAGGGAAAGGAAAGGGTTTTCCTTTCCCCCGATGCCTCTTTTGTGCATTCCTGCTGCACGATCATGTGATTGTGCAGCAGGAATGCCCACTAGGCACGAGGGAGGGAGGGAGGGAGGGAGAGGGAGAAGGAGAGGGAGAGGGAGAGGGAGAGGGAAAGAGAGAGAGAGAGAGAGAGAGAGAGAGAGAGAGAGAGAGAACGAACACCCCAGCTTCTATTTTATTTTAATTTGCTTCTCCATGAAATGTAAATGGGCAGTAGACCACAAAGTTATTATTGGTATGTGGCTAGGACGCGTCAATTCAAACTGCTCCCAATTCACACCGGTGAGCGTATTGTGTAGGTGGGTAATTAATGTGCACTGGTGTTCAGCTTTGCGCTGCAGGATTTTTGTACAATGCATATGCATGTTGACTGTGTGCACGGGGGATTTATATAGGTGCTGGTCAGTGCATGAGGAGTGTCAGCAGGACACGTGTATTGCCTACATAGAGACACAGGTTATGTGGACTGGACTAGGTAAATTTAGAATATATCTGCGTTTGTGAACTACATCTACACTGTGTGTGTATAGGTAGAAGGGTACATAAACTCCAGCAC